>WBMV01002667.1:221135-276646 GCA_013396655.1 Campylorhamphus procurvoides | reverse complement strand
AAAATCTACACAACTACAGAAACACTCCAATCCTACAGAAATTTCTGCGCTGGAAACACAGCAAAGTGGAACTTTAAAAACGCCTGCAAGAGAAATTCTGCGCTCGGAGCAATGTCACCTACTTAGAATAAATAAATCAATGCAGTCGGAGCAGCTCTCCAAAAACTAACAACCGATGCTGGATATTTCTCTCAGTCCTGGATGTCAAACCACAGAGCGAGAATAAAGCATTTGTGAGTCTCCAAAAGGAGCTCTCGCAATTGGAATTCACATCTTTGCCAAGCGAAGGCTTTTGGGCTGTTGTCACCGTCTCATTGTCATTCCACTCACTGTGGGTTCCCCAGGGTCCAGAACAGGAGTCCTGGCATTATTAACACAGCAGATTAATAGCAGCGGGGAGAGACATTCTCACAAACATGCTAAATATTAATATTAATCGATAACAATTTCGAGTTCCCAACGTGAGGCAGACAAACATACCCCGGGCGTGGAGGAGAGGAGGGAGGGCAGAGCAGGGAAGGGGACACTGTCCACAGACTCTGGGAATAAAAGGGAATCAGTGAATCAATGCAGGACAGAGGACGGAGCCGTGAGGTGGGTGTCAAAAGCAGAGCTCTATTTTCAGAGGCACACAGGCACATTTTAATGCCACAATATAAGTTGGATTTTCCAGCCCTGGCCAAAAAAATTCCAGGGAAGCTCACCAATTATATATTGCAGGAGAAACAGGAGAGTTCTACTAAAACGGGGGGAAAAACACCTCCTAATATTTTTACCACCCTGAGTAAGGCTGTACTCTGCAGACTGTATTTTCCCCAACACTCAGAACACTACATAGATATTTTTAAAACGCAGCTATGCCCAGATTTACCCAATTTCTGGATTTTTATCTCAAATTGTTTTGCACCAACTATCCCTTCTTTTAAAAGTTAAAAATATCTGTAAAACTTGTTGCATTTTTTTCTAATGGATCAGACCAATTCTTTAAATTCAGTATTTGAAAGTCTTTATCATTATCTCACACGCTTTTTAATTACAAACAGCAGAAGTAGAACACACAGTGCTATTGCCAAGGAGGTTCCCAAATGATCCACCCTTCAATGTCTGTGCTGGTTAAACCAAACCAAACCATTTTAGCTCAACACCTCTTAGCAGAGCACAAACCCCACTCAGTCACAGAGCCGAGTCCTCCTCAATCTGCATGAGACCAACAGGGTTTTTTTCCAAATACACATTTTTTAAGCAGCCACAAACTTCAGTTCAACCCGAGAATGTTTCTGCCAGACCTGTAACTGAAGTGAAGATCTGTGTGAAAACTCCTCTTTGCACAGAAGGGGCTGCCTGAGTCCTGCCCCAAACAGACACACAAAGGGCTGTCAAACACTCGGTGCACATTTTATCTCTGGGGGCTTTACACAACTGGCACATGGGGAGAACTCACATCCCTGTGTGCACAGGGGACAGCAAAGCCACTCACCAGGGTGGGGACAGGGGAGGACACAGCTCTGCACCACCTCTGTGAGCATCCTCTGCCTCGATGGACACTGAGAACCCTCGGGCTGAGCTGCCCCAGATGGTGCAGGAGGAGCCTGAAGTTCAGCTCAGCCCCTGGGGCTGGTGTGGGGGTTCCTGTCATGCTGCCCATGGGGACAGAGGGGCTGATGGCTCTGCTTTAGGTGCACACAGCTCAACAGCTCAGCCCTGGCTTGGGGGGCACATGTTTGCTTCACCTGTTGTGGGAAGCGCCGTGGCTTTGGCAGCTGCTCCTGAGTGTCTGCTCACAACCCTCAACTTTTCTTTATTGGAAAGCGTGGTTTGGTCACGATCCCATGTCCCTGTCCCGAGTCTATGGCTCAGAGTAGGCAGGGCTCTGCAGAGGGGGATCTCAGCTAGACTCCAAAGGCTTCCCTCCTGGAAAGGCATTAATCATGGGGACAAGCTCCTCAGATGCTACAGAGGTTGGAAGCAAAGGACTGTGCTCAAAAATTAGCTGAAAATGGATTTCCTACTCCTTATGGATTCACTTCTGAAGGCCATGGAATGCTGTGGGGTTTTACAGCCAGCCCCTGTCTGGCTTTGGGTTTCATTTCAGTTCTCCCACATATCCCCAACCCACCTCCAGAGCCCACCAAGCCAGATGGTGGCCTTGACACAAGTAGCTGTGTTTTCTCAGTGTCCTGTGCAGCTTCTGGGCATGCCAAGAGCTTTGTGACCACACTGTCAGTCCTTTCTTTGCGAAGCAGGACTTATCAGCTGCTTTTTCCTATCAGTAATTGATGATACAGCTTTGTGAAGGGAAAAAAACATTGTGACAACCAAACAAGTGCAGCAACTGAACCTCCAGTGTGCCCCTGACCTGAGACACCTCTAACTGCATCCATCCAGTTATATCCATTCAGTCAACTTCCAGCTCAGGTTTAACCTGTCACATTTCGAACACATAAATAAGGAACATTCAGCAAGGATGGACTTAGAGGTCGACCAAGTATTCCCCACCATTGGGTTGAGAAGTCAGGTTCCTGATATTATACAATCAAAATTAAACTCCTTTCCTGGGCCAAACACCTTTCCTCTGGCCACCAGTGCTCTGATGACTGTAGAAATATTTAACTGCTATGAAAAAGAGTTAACAGCACAAGTATGAAACAACTAATTTTTTACTCCTGTTCTCTGCAGGGATCTCTCTGTTTCTGCTATCTTTATCCCAGTTTCAAAAGATGTTCACATTGGGAGCACCTCTGCAGAACTGCTGTTTGGGGCACTTTGCTCATACAAGTGCTCTTTTCTCTCTAAGAAAAAGAAAAGCACCTGACAAAGAACAGCATATGTTTAATGCCAGTGGTTTTTTCCATCATGGTCTATTTACAAGTCATTCCTGATGGTCAAAGTGGTAGGACAGGAGTGAGGGGAGGGGCAACAACTGACAGTGGGATGTGACACTCCACACAATCCCTCCCCAACACTGTGTGAACAAACACAGTCACACAGGTGGGTTTCCTGCATGAATCTCATCATCTCCAGTGGGAGTTTGCCCAATGCCAGAGACCTCCATGGTAGTTTAGAGCCATTCAGTTCCCAGTCACACCACAGTATTCCCCTGGTTTAGCCTGGCAGCTCCATTAATATTAATTTTAAGCTGGTTTCATCAGATTCAGTTTTAAGGCAGAACCTGGGAAGCTGTGGAAGCACAAGGGTTTGGGGTGCTTCCAGGGCACACACCCATATCCAGGATAGCTGCACTGCCCTGCTTCCCTCTCCTTCTTCCAGAGCAATCTTGGGTGTTGCACCCACCACCTGGCCCTATTTAAAGCCACTACATTATTCTAAAAAGGATTATTTATACTAAAAACACTCCCGGGACTACTGTATTTGTATTTCAGGGCCGCTGCATCCCCTATTTCCTCACTGCTCTAATATGGCCCGAGGCAGAGCGGGTGAAATGACTTGCGATGCCACTGTAATTTTTATCAAGGCTTGTTCCTGGTAAAAAGCCTCTTTGTTTCAAAGAAATGTGATTTGGCCTTTTTCCTCCTCTGCTCTATTCCTTGGTTAATATACCACTTCCACTTGCCCTGGGGCTAAGAAAGGTATTCCATGGAATTGGTCAAATCTCACTGTTTTTCTTCTAAATCACAACTGGCTTTTTTTCCTCGACCCTTGCTAAGCACTATCTAAGCTGACAGTCTGAACTGGAGATTTTATTTGTGCCTTAACTCTTCAACTCCTGGATTTTAGCAGTCACATGGCCACGTTAAAGAGATGCATGTCAGGGCTGGTCAATCTGCTTCTGCAAAGGAGTGACAGTGATTAAGGGCAAGGCAGGAGGAGAAGCTCTGGCTCATGTTATTTACTATACAAGGCAGATTTGGTCATCTCTAAAAACATACATTCAGCCAGGTATTCATTTACTACAAATCTGAACATAGCAGTAGATTATCACATAAGTTACAGAGTTGAAATTTAGAGTTTTCACAGTCTTTTCAAAAGACAGGCTCTGTGTTTCTTATCTACCACAAAGAATTTGATTTTAAACACAGTAACACTTAACCCAGATTTGAGATTGCTTAATCAAGTTTTAATTTATTCTGTCTCATTGACAAATTGGGTGGATTTTCCTATGAGATACATGCCAAGCCCTGTGTTCACGTGCACTAATCAAATATACTTTGAAAGCAGAAGCTGCAGCAGGAGGCTGTTTGTTGATCCCCACGAGGTGCTGGTGGGCTGTATCCTGATTCTGGGAGTCATCTGCTCTAGAGATTGCACCTCTCAAGCAATCACCTCCCTAATAGGGCCCAGCATTTCTCATGGGCACAAAAGTCCTCAAAAACCAACCCAAACTCTTCTGTGATCACTCATGGGCTGCAGGTCACCAGATAACAGACAATCAAGTACTACCTCAGGCTGCAGCATCCCAAAATTCTGCTGACTGCTTCAGGGATGCTGCCTTTGCCATGCCAGTTCTTCCCTTCCCACCCATTCTCCAGCCTGGCCTCAAACCCACCAGGGACAAGACCAACCTCTCTCACAGGATCACTCTGTGACAAGGCTTGGTGTCAACGATTATCTTAATCCCGGTGTAATTGGAGGCTGGATTGGGAAAGGAATTGATAGAAAGGCAGAAACCAGTAAGCCCTGGGCAAGCACAGAGATGGCTTTGCAAGTTCAGGAGCACCCAGACCACTCTGGACATGTCCTTGAAAGAATGAAGAGAGGGAGGGATCCAATACCTGCTAATATCAAACCTTCATCCCTTCTACACCAGTCCAAACCTCTTTTGGTTTCCATCTCTTCCTCCTCCCAATGCAAACACAGACACAAACTCTCCAAAAGCCTCTGTGCCTCTGAGCAAACCCCTCCAGAACACAAACAAAAGCCCCACCAACACTTGCCACATCCCATCACAACCGTAATAAAGATGTTTATAGTTTTAACCATCAAATAAAGTGCTTAATTCCACCGAGCTTGTCCCCTCCACTCAGTCACTCCACGGCTTCATTTAGCAGGCCAGCGGTAAAAAAAATTCATTAATTTTTATTAACAGGGAGAGCCATTTGTTCCCTGTGACAATATTTGACTTGTCGAAATGATTTTCACCTCTGCCATGAGGTGCGCGCTCCCCACATACATCACCCGATTACTCCGGGAGCGGCCAGAGTTGCAGTCATTAGCCAGTGAATTAACGACAATCCACAGCGCTATTAATCACGCTGACAAAAGCGTTGGCTCGCTGCTGACCCGAGCACGGCTCTGGGACACGAGCACAGGGAAGGAGAGCACAGCCACAGGGCCAGGCAAGAAAGGAATTCTTTTTTTTTTGTATTTTATTTATTTTTTTTTCCTTCTCTGCGAGCTGCTGAGGCAGGAAAAAAGGGAAGGAGAGGAGTGAGATGGTAATGGTGGAGCAGAGACTAAAGGCAGTGGTGGCCTTCAAGGCAAGGCTTTGGGTGAGAACACCTATCACTGCTTGCCATCCCTCCATGCAATTTCCCAGTGGGAGAGAGGGCAGGAATTCAATCTTAAATCAGCAGCACTTTGCCAGGGTCAGTTTTGGAAATTCTTGGAAGCAGGGTTGGTTTGATCAGAGCTTACTCCCCAAGGCCTCTGCCCCTGAAAATTTTAAGTATCACAGAATCAGTGAGGTTGGAAAAGCCCTCCCAGCCCACAGAGCCCACCCTGTGTCCAATGCCCACCTTGTCCCCCAACCCAGAGCACTGAGTGCCACATCCAGTCCTTCCTTGGACACCTCCAGGGATGAGCACTCCAAACCCCCCTGGGCAGCCCCTGCCAATGCCTGACCACCCTTTCCATGCAGAAATTCCTTTTGATGTCCAACCTGACCCTGCCCTGGTGCAGCTTGAGGTTCTCTTCCTGAGAGTAACCACCTTTCAATGGATCCTCCCATCCTACCTCCAAAATAACAGTTCCTGAGAACAACTGGCTTCCAGATCCAAGAGCACTGACCACTCATACCTGGGAACACCTGGAAAGCAGCTGTCAATGAGTGTCTGGCTGTAACATGGCTTGTAATTTCAAGTTTTTAAATACTATGCAAAATATTTAGAAAACAAACACACCAAACCCAACCACTACAATCCTCTGAAACTGTAATTTGTTTCCAAAGGCATAGTCTTTGTGCTCTTTAGGACAGGCTGCAGCAATCCACAACCACACATGGATTTTCCTGCAATTGTCAAACTGGAAAGCCAGATCCATGAAGGGAAATGTGAAGAAATGCAGCTCCATAGGAACGCACGAGGAAGGAGACTCACACACCCTCTGCAGCAGTGGAAGAGCAGGGCAAAGAATGAATCTTTGCAATAGTTTTGAATGTTCCTGCTGTACTGGACAATCCATGGCAAGGAAAGCACATTCCTTGAGCCTTGCCCTGTCCCATCATCCCGTACTCCCACCACTGCAGTTCTAACAGTGTGACCATTGAACATTGAGAAGATGACAAAACCATGGTGAGAATTCCAAAAATCCTTTTCAAAACTTTTTACTGCCTTTTTTTTTCTTTCCATTCATGACCTAATAAGGGATTTAACGAAGAATTTGCAGAAGTACCCAGTGGATTCTTCCCCCAGTTCTGAAAACACACACAGCCAAGTGCTATAAGAAATGGCCTCTTCAAAGCCAGATATCTTCTTTCGACAAGAAAAATCACTTAAAAACCAACACAGAGATCAAGAATCCATCAGTGATGTAAAGAAATTAATTTTTAAAGACAGAACTTTTGGTAATAACTTCCAATAACCCAGGACTGCTGTAATACAACCCCAGTTTCTGGGTGTTTGTGGTGTATTACCACCCCTAAGAGACTTCAAGCCTCCACTGCAACCCACCATCTCCTAATCAATTCTCTGCACTCTCCATTCCCTCTTTCCCCAAACCCCTTTTCTTCAAAAAAAAAGAACTTTGAAAAGCAGCAGAACTGCTACTAACCAGGTTGATGCTGTTTGGCTCTTACCACACAGAATAATTGTAGAACCTGTTTCTTGTTACTCCCTTTCACCGGTTAATTCTCCTTTTGCAGGGAGGAATGTCGTAAGGAAAGCCGGGCTCGGAAATCCATGATTTCCTGCCAGTTAATTCATTTCAGCAAAACAGGAGGCAAGGTGATATTGCTGGTTAATGTTGCAGCCCCTTCCAGTCCCGGCCAGGGCTCTAAGGGGTCCCATCTGCTGCCATTTCCCTGCTCTCCTGACAGCACCAAGAACCACCTTGTGCCCATTTAGGCTCTTCCACCCCAAAGCCATTTTGTCCCATTTGCAACTTCTATGAATTTAAACATCAAAGCAGGAACAAGAACCACTCTAGGGTGCAAACCACTGGTCCCACAACAGGCTGCTCACCCATCTGGGTTATCAGAGGCTCCTGCATGACACAAGCAACCCCCCTTCACTGAAGAATTCAGGTTTGATGCAAAAATAGCATTAATGTTGAACACTATTCTGCTTAAATTTTGTCCTGCACAGGTGCCTGTTCTGAGTCACAGAGTCATGGAATGGTTTGGGTTGGAAGGGACCTTGAAGACCTGCCAGTCCCATCCCCTGCCATGGACAGGGACACCTTCCACTATTCCAGGTTGTTCCAAGCTCCATCCAGCCTGGCTTTGGACACTCCCAGGGATGGGGCAGCCACAAAGTCTCTGGGTAGCTGTTGACAGTAGCAGTATTTAATTCTAAATAAAAATAAAATGCTGATTTTGAGTGTCATATTTTCAGTGCATCCACATTATTTCCTGAAAAATCAACAGTGAAAAATAACAGTCATTTAGACACCTGGTTGACAGCAGAAGAATTTTTCCTCTTAAAAAGAAAGCTTTAAGCTCCCTTTGCTAACAGTTAATACTTCAAACAACATGGGACAATCGCTGGCCAGCAGAAGCAAAATGTAAAAATATTTTTATCTTAAATATTTTTCTTAATAATACCTTCAAAGGCAGAGAAATGGTCTGTTCAAGTGCAGTTGACTGTTTGTGCTGTGGCCTGGCAAAGCCCAGTTGCAGGGGAAGAGAAGACCTTGATTCTGGTGTTACTGGGCAGGCTGGAATGTGGGGGGGGGGGTTGCCCTGGTTTAGGGCCCAACAAAAGTATTCCTAGAAGGAGTAACACAGGAGGAAGAAATGTTGTGTCATGTAGATCCATGTGGAGAGATCTCACCAGGAACAGTTGTATCAAGTTTTATATTAAATCCTGCTGGATTTAGCTATCGAGTCACAATGAAAATGTTCATAAATAATGGTGGAGAGTGTAACCATGGGCTGAAAAAGTGGTGGAACAGAGAGGGAACCACCCCAGCTGTTTAATGGGAAAATTAACTTTATTTCATTAATCAGACCAGTGATCTCCTTCCTGGGAGTGAGATCAGGATGCTCAGTGTAGCATCACTGAGAAATATAAAAATAATTAAATAAATAAAATAAAATAAAGGAAAATAACAATTTCAACTGAACTCTAAACTTTTCCAACCAGTTCCTGGATATGATCCTTGCTATCACATCACATGATTTCTTTAAAGTTCCTTTTTAAAGCAAAAAATTAATTTAAGGAGTTCAGTACATCTTAAATGACAGCAGGCTTTTGGTGCATTTTCAATTAATTGAAAACAATAATAAATTTTAAAAGAACCATTCAATTCACAGCAGAATCTGTTTTTATATATCTGTGACATCTTAGTCCTTTCATGCTTTCTTTTTTCTGTTTCTAAAATCAGGTCATTTCAGGTCAGAGCTCTATTTTGTAGCTTTTCTGAAATAAAACACTGCAAAAAATATTCAAGTCTGGACATTTTCATAGTTTTCCATTTTCTGATTGGAGCAGCTTTCCAAATTCTACCTCCAATATTTTTTCTTGTTTTATAGAACAATTATCTGTTTAAAAAACATCCAACGCTAATTAAACCTGGACAGACACTACACAGAGCTGGCAATTTATCACTCAGTTCATCTTTTCTGGAATGTTGAGATTCATCAAAGTATTTACATAAATATGGGCAAACTGAGGGCGAATCTGAACCTGATCCCCCCCGTTGTCCACACCAGGGCTGCCCGTGGTAAACACAGAGTGGAGACCCAGGAATCACACAAGGAAAATCTGGCACTTTGTGTTTTTTCCATGCCACTTTCTGGCTGCTTTATTTCTCCTTGTGAAATGCCTGGTGAACGAAAACATCCCATGTTTCACAGACTTTTCAACTTAGGGTCTTCAGCCCCACATATTTTTCATATTACTCATATTCCCCTGCTTGAGTTAAACTCAAACAGGCCTGGAACAACTTCATTAACATAAAACCACATGATAATAGGAAACAGAGCCTTTTAATGGTTTATTTTCTTATTATCTTGTGATATATTTCATCTTCTCCCCCTTCCCAGAGTGCTACTACATTGTGTTTTCACTCTGCTGCCTGGTCCTGGCTGAGCTTGGTCTTTAAAGCCCTGCCTGGCCCTGGCTGAGCCCAGCCTGGCAGTGGTTGCACATCCAGCAGCACATTCCAGTAACTCCAGGCACTTCTCAGCTCCCAGGATCCCAAACACCAGGTCATTACCTTAGGATTTATATTAAGCCCAAACTTTTCACTCCCCCCCAACACCTCCCCCTTCTGTGCAGTGTTTGCTGTGTATAATGAGGAGATGAAGTCGGGGCAAACACAGACTGGGCACTGATGAAAGAGAGCAGAGGAACAAAAACCATCCTCTCCATCCTCCTCACTATCCCTGATAAGAAAACCCCTGCCCACAAACTGAGCCTGTTCTTTCAGCTCCTTCCAGCACATCCTTGCAGCTCATCAGTTTGAATTCCAGGGACACTGGATCCAATTGGATCCTATTTGGCTTCAAACTACCCAGTTTGGTACCAGGGTGATCATAAAAGCCCCAGTAAAAGGTATAAAATGACCTGTGCTTAGTTTAAAGGTATGATATTGAACACTGTGTTCTATCCTGGCATAACCCAAATAACCCTGGCATAGTGTCACACATCATCTGATGATGTGTCCTTCCCCTCTAAATTTGGTAAGAATTCCTAGGCTGAGATGCTCAGGGAAGGGAAGCAAGGGAAGCTCTTTTGCAATAACACATTTTGTCTTTGTCCCAAGACCACAATTTCAAAATTCGGGAGTTGCAACATTTTTTATGAAGGTTAAAGGAATCTGAACTCCACAAGAAATTGCATCTGGTTTGGGATGGCTTTTCTAACCTATTCCAGTCATTCTTTTAGTAATGAATAAATAAATCTTTACAGGATTTCTACTTTAAAATATTTGCTTTATTTTCCTTGCCTTTTTAAACACATCTTAAAAAGCTTTCACAGAGGCTTAAATGCCAAAGAATTGCTGCAACTTCCTTACTATTTTGTACACAGTAAGTTAAACCCTAATTAATCAAAAAACTCAAGGTAAGTGTATTATGTCTGACTATAAAGTACATTAACTTGGTAATCATTGACTATATTTACTCTGTTGCTTGAGAGGCTCAGTAACAGCCTTAGACTCGTCTCTAAAAAGCACTGGCAATTCCTGGGATTCACATTCTATCATAGCTCAAAGTAGGCTCTCGGAATAAATGGGAGATGGAAATCAGTGAGATATATTAGCACCAGTCTATATTTTTCATTTCCCTCTGTCTCTGCTTCCAAAAGAATATTGGTGATGAATTTGCAAATGGCTCTGGATGATGACAGAGTTTTTTCCCCTTCATTATTTATCCCCCCCACTGAACACCTCGATTAGGGATTACAGTGACAAATGCATGAATAAAAGGCAAAGACAATATTTGAGCGGCGCGGTGTAAATCTCCTTTTACGCATTATTAATTTAAAGAAATCCATTATCCCATCGAGCTCTGAGGGGAAGACAAGGTTACATAAGAACTGTTGGAGGCAGCTGGGGGTCACCTGGAGACACAGCCCCACTGCCACCACCCCAGGATGCTCAGGCTCTTCTGGGAAATCTGCTTCTCTTTCGTATTTCTCCTCTTAATGTCTCTCTTTGCTTTGATTTTACAGAGGCAAGAGGTTACTGACAGCCTGGATGAGTCCTGCCCACCTCGGACTGGATGCCACATGGGCAGAGAGGAGACCAGAGTGCCTCAAACATGGATTATTTATGGGAGGAACCACAAATCAAGGGGGAGAGAAGAATAAACCCTCCTTTGCTGAGTTGCACGTTCACCCACTCACTGGAATTGCAAAGAGAAGGGTTGGGAGAGGAAGGAGAGAGAAATCAGCACTTGCTGGAGAAGGTTTTTCTCTGTTATGGACTCTTAATTCACCATGACCTGGACAAGGGCCCAAAATTGTACCACATGGGCCACCCACAAGCTGTGAGGGAGCAAAACTCCTGATCCGACTCTGTCCAGGCTTCCAGCCTTCCATAGACCTTTTCTCCAAAGCCTTGGAAACAAATTAACAAAAAAAAATTACTCCTTCTCCCCTCTTTCCCCTTTTCTTCTCCCAAAGACAGGATTAAATCCTGGGCAACATCCTCCAACACTGAGCTTAGTGAGGCTTTGCACAGAGTCTCCCTCTCCTCCCTCCACCAGCATAAGAAGGGGAGGAAATGCTGCTCCTATCGAGAGGAAGGAAATAGGAAAACAGATGGAAAGCACTCAGAACTGGAACAAGTGCGTGTTAAACAATACAACAGGTCCCTTTTACTCCAAAATAACAGAGCCCTTCTGTGGCAATCTCTACACAATCAAGCCATCGACAACAAAGATAACGGGGAAATAATTCTGTGAACCTGAACCCAGAGCCCGTTTTGTGAGAGGCTCTAATCACCAGGCACCATCTCCATCCCACCCCCATCAGCCAAACCCCAGCCTTTGATTTCACTTGATTTATTTATTTTTTAAATCTTGCAACAAAAGAGCTTGGACTAAAATACCCACAGCTTACACCTTCCTACCAGTCGCTTAAAAAACACCCACCCATGGGCAGGGATTTACCACCAGCTCAGCCCTTACGCTGTGAGTGACCAGATTATTTCATCTGCTCAACAAATCTACTCTGGGTTTGTGCTTTTTCACTGAGAATCTTCTGAGACATTCTGGGTCTGATTAAATTCAGTCCTAAGATTTCACTGGGATTCTCTCCCCATGTGCTAAAAGGACAACATGAGACGAAGGATGAACAGTGGTATATATGTATATATATATATATATGCACACACACATATATATGAATATATCCCATTTTAGCAGACAACAGTTCTGCTCCAGCTCCTGATGATGCTGCTCAAATGAATCCAAATAAACACATAAAAGGAAGAAGATCAAACGTGAAGCTTCTCAAAAGCTTGATAAGGGCTAAATTCTGACTTCATCTGCTTGTTCACTCAGCAGTGTTGGTAACGTCTCCCAGTCATCAATATTTGAAATAATATTTAGGGAATTAGTTAATTTGGATTAACTTTTGAGGTCCTACATTATGAAGTAATGTATGAGCTAAATTTCATTCCCTCATAGCTGAATGGACATTGAGAAATAAACACTTATCAAAGATGCTGTTTTAAGCTTTCAAGGTTCATTTTAGATATCTCAGCATCTGCCACCCCACAGAAACACCAAGAAGGCAAGGTCTGTGCAGAAGGCAGGCACTTGCAGCTTTCTGAAAAATTGGGTTTCTTTAAGATGTCCTATATTGGAAACTTAAGCTCACTAGTTCTCTTTGAAAACGCAGACTATGGTTCATTGATTTCTTCCCTTCTGAAATGAGGAACTCAGTCAAGGGGGTTGAAAATAAGATACTTAATAGTAATTTTAAACCCCTAATTTGTTTGCCCTCCCCCATGCTCCCTATACCATCACAATAAATCCTTTGAAAAACTGGAAATGCTTTAGTGAAAAGACTGATGGGAAACTTCAAAAAACATTAGGCAAGAAACATCGAGTTATCTCTGTTATTTTAGGCAAAACGTGTTTCCTTCTTTCTTCCCTTCAGACTCACTTCAAGTCTGGTGTAGAGCCTGAGCTTCTAACTGCTCTGTCCATCACCAGGAGGTCACTCACGTTGGGGTTCACTGGGGTACAAACCCCCTCCTGTAGCCCCTCACCTGTACAGAGCCCAGGAACCACAGCAAGCAGCTCCAGCCCCAGCTCGTCCATGGGAAGAGTTTAACCCAACTCAACCCAAATCCAGGAGCACAAACCCAGTTTTACATTCTATGGCTGCTGATACAGTCACGGGTCTGACCAGGTCTGCAGCTCCAGCACTGCAGGAGCAGGAAGGGCCACAGAAGGAACTTACAGGGTTCTCTCATTTCGGGGACAGGGGACATCTTGTGTGAAGGTTTTTCCTCTATAGGGACTTCAGCTCCTAAAAACATCAAATGTTTTATAAAACACAACACCTGAAAGCTCACAGTGTCACTTCCCACATCACCAACATCTGAAAACACCGCCACAGGAACTATGGCAAGATACTAAAATTTATCTAAAAAAAAATCACAGAAATACTTCCATAACCCCTCCCTGAAGTCGATGGAAAGGGTCATTATTGCACCTCATGATCCTGTCCTAATAAAAAAGAAATTAGTGTGTTTAATAACAGTGCATAATGAAGACTGTAGAATAAAGCAGTGGATAATTTGTCAGTGATTAGAAGGTCAAGGGGTCAACTTGGGAACAACCGAGTGGCTTCACCTGAGGGGAGCCACGTCTGGAATGGGAGAAAGCCCCTCCTTTGTCCCGGTTATCTCACCATGGGACATTATCAGAACAGAGCTGGAACTTATCAGTCACGAGGGAGACCCAGCCAGGTAACTGCAGAGTCCACGGACAGACCTGCAGTTCCCAGGGTTCGTTTGAAATGCTTGAAAAAACAAGATGTGTTTTTTCCCAATGTAAATGCTTCCTTTTTTTTTTTTTTTTGAAGAGGCAAATTACACTTTCATCACAAACTTTTATGGGATTACATCACTTCTGCAGGAATATTTTTCATCACAGTCAGCACAAGTGGGAAAGTCTGCAGAAATAACAATGTTTTTGCTCGATCTCGTTTGTAATCCCAGCACCACTTACTGCTGATCCCATCCTGGATAATTCCAGATCTATTAAACACGATGCCATGCTGGTATCACTGCTGAACAAACCCCTCAAAAAACACTCACTGAGAAACACAGAAAGGTGAATTATTACCTGCTGTAACCAGGGAGGAAAATCCAGAGCCCTGAACTGCAGGTTTAAAAGATTTCTGGGTATCCTGCACATACCTGCATAGACATTTTAGGGGCCAGGTTTCATCTGGCCAATCCCCATTCCAGCTATGGCTTATGCATGTAGTAATGGCATTTATAGATGTAAATACATATGAATAATAATAAAAAAATAATGCAATTTATTCCATTCCCTTTTAACACAGATTAAAGAAGGTTAAACATATTAGCATGTCCTTTCAGTGCACATGTGCACACACAGAATCAGGTAAAGCATCTCTGTTTCATAAGATCAGGTTCCACTCAGAGCCAAGGGACAGAAAAGCTCACTGAATTTGAATTGATAATAACATTGTGACTTGAGCTCCAAGGAATTCCTTCCCCCCACAACCACCTTTTCTTTTTTTTTCTTTTTGGTTAAAATAATTAAATTGGATGAGGCAAGATACCTGATCAGTTAACTTTTCTGTTCCTGCATTTCCAAGGAAATAAAATCGAGCAACAAGTTTTTGCAAAAGATTCTTTTCTATGCCAGTGGGTCAGTGGCCAATTTAACCATAACAAATGATAGTCTAGTCTTTCAAAGTTTCAACTATTTTTTTTTAAGGGAAAAAAGAATCCCAGTGCAAGAAGGCAGTTTGGGTTTCCTCTGCATCCCAACCCTGCCAAGTCGCAAGCACATTTTCCCCCTGCCCAGCAACCACATCTCCCTGTGAACATCTGCAAACTGCAGCTTCAGACAACAAACCCTGACAGCAACTGAGGGCAAGTCTACTCTGTGATGATGTCATTTCACATCAGCACAAAACTCAGGGAATATTCAGATTCAGAGCAGCTTCCCTCGCTTTGTTGTTTGCATTATGTGAGTTCAATGGCTCTGGTCGTGGAGGAGTTAAAATATTTCAGTTCTGAGTTAAGGAACAGTAAAAGTTCTAGTCCAGAGACACTTTTTTCCTCCTTTCTGAGATGGTGATTGGCTTTCCCTGCACCCCTTTTGTTTTGAGAATTTTGGAGTATGTAGACTTGTGTAATGCAGAGATTGCTTCCAATTTAATTTAGTTGTTTTGTCTTTTATCATAATGGAAACGAGCACAGGATCCTTCCCAGGCTTTCTGCCATGTGAGAAGAGGCAGAGTTTACCCTTGTGGCTCCCCAGAATGGTGGGGGAGGGAGAGCAGGGGGAGAAGGATTAAATAAGATGCCAATGGAGGGTCATACAGCAACTTCTGCAGGGCCAGCAAACCCCAAAACTACTCCTGGGCTCTGGGAATTGACATTTACCCAAGCACTGCACACAATATGCAGAATGTCATCTCCTAATAATCTAAAAGAGCCCTTGAGCACTTGCTAGGTTTGCTTTCTTTTATTATTTTTTGGTTATTTTTTTGGTAGGAAGAAATTCTTTATATCTGAAGAAATTCCTTCCTGTGAGAGCAGGGAGGCCCTGGCACAGGGTGCCCAGAGAAACTGTGGCTGCCCCATCCCTGGAAGTGTCCAAGGCCAGGTTGGAGAGGGCTTGGAGCAACTTGGGCTGGTGGAAGGTGTCCCTGCCCATGGCAGGGGGTGGCACTGGATGAGCTTTAATGTCCCTTCCAGCCCAAACCATTGTGTGATTCTCTGATTCTTGGAGAAAAGCATTCCAGTGGGAAACCTAATGCATAGGTCCTCTGCTTTTGGATCCAAAATCCACAGAGGATTCAGAGAGGTAGAGATATTCTCTACAAACTCTGCCCCTAACAGTCTGTGTTCTCTCTGGAAGTGTTTGATTTTTTTAAGCATGTGCTAAGTGGTTGGAGTAATCACACTCAGAGCCCTGGTTTCTCAAATAGTTCATTTCAGCTTTTTGCTGTTAAGGTTTTGACCTGCAAAAGTGCATTTTGCCAATGGCAAAAGTGCTGCCAAATACAGAGCTACGAGAACAGACCTTCCAAATTTACCTGCAGGAGCCTGGGGCTGGTCACTGCAAACACCCCCACCAAACTGTGCCTGGGCTGGACAACCAACCTTCTTAACCAAGAGAATAACAAACAGTGGCTGATGCCTTTTCACAGTATCAATATTTGAACTAATCGTCATCCAGGAGAAATATGCGAAGCTTTCAGGATTTACAAACATTTTTTCCCAATTTCTGGAGTGCAGCCAAGCACTTAAAGAATATTGTGCTACAAAGCACAAGTCAAACTCCAGGTGTGAAGGCAACTACTTGGGGGTTTCACTTCAGGTACACCCCAAAACTAACAGTTTCTTGAACAGCCTGGTTTGCAGGACAGCTGGAGGTCACAAATCTCTGTGAAATGGCACATGAGACAATAGGGCACCTGATTTTGGTGGCAGAGGTACTTCTGCCTGTGGGAGTAGGCTTGGAGTTCATCCCATTCCTTGCAGCCAGCCAGCCAGCCATCCTTCTACTTTGCCAGATGAAAACTTCCAAGGAATACCACGCTGAAGGAATGAAAGGATGAAGCAAATACCAAGTACCAGAGGATGTATGACTGCTTGTGACTCTGCTTCTACTCTCACACACACTGGGCAAATTCATGATTTCTGGCACCAACTCCAAGGGATTATGAACTCAACAAGAAGGTTTTATCCTGCTAGACAAAATGTGTGTCAGGATCAAATCACCTCACGCCATTCTTCACATATGAATAAACATTTGTGTCATTGTTAGTGATTTCCACTGTAGTGATTTAATTCTCTGTATTTTACAGTAAAGCAATAACTTTGAGAGAAGACCAGGCACAGAACTTCATTCCCTGGGCATTCTGGCCGCAGTGGTGACAGGACACTACATTCAGCCTGCAATGCCAGGAATACTCACCCTCTCTCTGTGCACATTGGGTGTAAATCATGTTAATATTTGCATAAAGCCAGGGCAGACACAGCCCTGCCTCATGGGA
Source organism: Campylorhamphus procurvoides (assembly GCA_013396655.1). Lineage (NCBI taxonomy): Eukaryota > Metazoa > Chordata > Aves > Passeriformes > Dendrocolaptidae > Campylorhamphus > Campylorhamphus procurvoides. Next base: position 259,589 of record WBMV01002667.1, on the reverse strand, counting down.
GCACCCAGGGGACTCGCCCTGTCAGGATGCAACAGGTTATCAGTGCACTGTAATCATTATTTAACAATATGCCCAATCCCTGAGTATTTGACGATATACAACACAAAAATAAGCGCATTCAGAAAGTTTTCCAAAGCTATTTCCCAATAGGCTGTGTAAACCATGTGACCTGATAATCCCTGGTAAACAGAGAGAGCAGATTACATGGAATCAGACCATACACTTCCATTGGATTACAGCATGTTATAAACATGACAAGAGACACTCATTTGTTGATGTATGGGATAAATTCAAATACCTGCTCCTCCTTCCCCTGGCCAGCTCCTCAGCCAGAGCTTCCAGAGACTTGCTGGAAGCTGCTGCAGGGTGCCAAACTTCTGATTACATTATTAAACTCTTCTCTAAACATGATTCAGCAAGACTCAACCTGCACCCCTGGAAGTGCAAAAGCACTTCTGCTACAGGGTTAAAGGGGTGGAGAAGCAAGAGGAAGAATCCCTCACACAACACAACACAAACAGAGCCAAGCCCTTCCCAGGTATTTGTCCACCTGCTTGGACTGCACAGGACTGTGGCAAAGCAAACAAAATCTCCATGCTATCAGCAGATAGCACAGTTCATGGTTAACTTCAAGTAGCACAGAACACACCTCTTCAGAAACAGCAGCAGCTCAAACAACTCCAGAAAGAAATGAAAACCCACACACACACCACCTTTGGAAGGCTGGATGTCCCTGGCTTCCAAAAATCCAACCCCAGAGTGCACAAGATCATTTGCTGCTGTACTTACACACCAACATGACGACAGGGAAAAGCTGCAGTATTCTCCAGTCCTCACCAAGCAGCATTTTTCTGGTGGCTCATGTTCACTACATTAAGCCCAGAAGCCCCAGCAGAGTCTTTCTGGCCTCCAGAACTTCACTCCAGCCAAGCTCCAAATCTCTGAGGCTGTTTCTATCTCTGATAAGTGTTTGCAGTGTATCTCACCCAATGTTTGTGGGTGGCCCTTTCAGAGAGGACTGAACCACAAGTCCAGGCACAGCAACTGCTCTGGATCACTGAGGAGAAGCACACGGGGCTGTTTGCTCCTACTGCTGTTACGTCTTTCACTCCCGAAATGTGCATTATGTCACAAAATCTGAATTCAGATGAATTCTCTGAGCCTTTCCCCATAGCAGAGCTGCTCCATCCCTCTGGTCATCTTGGTGACTCCTCTGGACTCCCTCCAGCAGCTCCATGTCCTTCCTGTGCCGAGATTCCCAGAGCTGGAGGCAGCTCTGCATGTGGGGTCTCACCTGAGGGGCAGAATCCCCCCCTATCCTACTGCCCACAATGTGGGATCAGCCCAGGGCACAGGGGGGTTCTGGGCTGGGGCATGTCCAGCAACCCAAAGTCCTTCTGCCCAGGACTGCACTGGATCTGGGGGTTGCCCTGACTCACAGGGCATCTGGCAGCAGAGATAATCCCAGGCAAGACAGCATTTACAGACACAATATTCATTAGGGCAGGTTAATATCAGTGATATCCAGGCATTAATAATTCCTCTGTTGGGTGTTAATATCATGGGCTCGACCCTTTGCTGTGGAACACCCGCACTGACAAACCTTCCTCTGCCCACACCAACCTTTTTCCCAAGCCATCCTTAGCTCTAAATGGAAGACTATAAAATATCTTTATTAAAGTTTGGTCTTAGATTAGCAGAGGGCAATAGCACTGTGCCTCTCAATCTCACACACACATTCCCCCCCCTTCATGATAAAGCCAGGAGAGGCCGTGATGGCTCTTTCCACCTCCCTGATTTATGGCTGGCCCTGGCTATAGGTCAGAGGAATGAGCAGCACCTGGGGAGCGCTGCTGGAGCCCAGCCTGGCGGGAGGCAACCCCAGAGTGCAGGGAGATAACTGCCCCTGCCCGGGCAGACAAATTAGATAATTAAATGGAAACAGGCGAGATAAATTGCACTTTCTTAATTGGGTTATCAAGAAACAATAGTGACTATGAATGACCTCACTGTCTGTGTAGTCTAACACTTCTCTCTGTAGGAACTAGGAGGGAGTTATTCGTCTAGGCCAGGGTTATTGTTGGCCTAGAAAATGAGTGTTTAAGAACAACTCAGTTTTTATCTCTCACCAGAAGCCACTACAGATAAAAATCTAGGTCTGCTGATCTGGAGCTAGGAGTGTGCATGGGATGGAAAGAAAAGGATTGCACGAACCTGGCACTAAAATTTAATAGCCCTCTCGTCAAAGTGAGCTGATGTGCAGGTCATTGGTGCTAAATCTGGGCTTGCTCACACCCACAAGTTTGTCATCACTTGCATTGTGCAGAGAAAATGGATTTGTGCTCTGTGTCTGTGTAGAGAGAGGCAAAATTCTGCTATGCTGCTGAGATGCTACAGAGAACACAGTGGGCAGGAGGCTGGGAATGAGTCACCCTCCAGCCAGGCCAAAAAAGAACCCATAATTCACGTTTTATGGCTCAAATCTTCCCTGCTCCAACAAAATCATGAGTGTGCATCTTCATGAAAGCTGGCAGTGGGAGAGGGGAGGGCAGGAAAGAGGAGGAAGAGTTCTCAGCTTCTCCGCTACCATGAGTGGTGGAGATGAAAAAGCTGATCAGACTCAGGACCAAGGGATCTAAAACAGTCTGTGCTGAGCAGGGCTGGCACATCAGGGTATTCTGAGAGCTCCTGAGGCATGGCCAGGATCAGACAGTGTAACACATTCCCCCTGGACCTCCTCACTCACTCTTTGCCCCTAAGTTCACACAAAAACTTGGTTCTGGCTGACCTACATGGCCTAAAGGACTATCAAAAGTTGTAACACCAAATAAAATATCTTCTTTTCCTTCCTTACAGGGCCCTGCACCACATTGGCTTGTATTTAGTAAATACTACATTTCAACAGGAATGAATAATTCACAAAAAAAGTTTCCCATTTGCATTGCCAAGCAAAGTGGCCACTAATTTCTTTTTTTTTCTGCAGTGCTGGTCTGAAAACAGACCTAGGAAAACATTGCTCCAAAATGAGCCTGTGTGGCAACTGAGCCAACCAAATATTTACTCATGTCTCCTCTTCAGCAAAAAATTGAATTACATCCATCTCTTACTACGCTGCCACAGAATAGAGCCTGAAGCTCTCCGAAATCACTGGTTCAAAACATTTTTAGTAATGCCAAGCTCTTGATATTATCTATGGAGCTCTCACTCCATCATGCTCAGATCCTGCTTAAAAGGGAAAAAAAAAATCATATGCAGGAGTGCTTTGGAGCAAACCATACCAAACAACTCCCATGCTCACAGCTCAGAACACAGGGAGCCAGAGCAGGGGTGGGAAGCTGAACATGTACTTTAAAAGCACATTTGAAAGAAAGAACAAGCATATGGCTTATGTTTAGAAGCCTCTCTTGATTCAGTGGCCCCGAGGCTACGGGCTGCCTTGAAGCCCAAGCGTAACTTGGTCTTGGTTGTCTGTGTGCTGTATTTTGTTAAAGTAGCCCCTTTACCCTTCACTGAGTTAATAAATATTATGATCTTACTTGTGCTCAGTTATTAACATCCTGAAATTGATTCTAATTCCACACACACTTCCATTTACTTCTGTTCCTTATTTACGACGCCAAAAGTAGCTGGTCCTGACCAAGTAACAGCAAAAATGCATTACAGAATGTTTGCAGCTTGTTAGCTGAAATTTTGAGCACTTCCTCAAAGGCAGTGCTACCTAAAGCTACTTTTACTCAAGGTTCCTATTAAGAGCCCACATTCTCTCTCCTTATTTTTATTCAAAATGACAGGAAACCAAAAACATCAAGTGTGGACCTTGTATTTAAGCCTCCAAGAGATCTAATGAAAAACATAACTAGGGGCTGCTCCAAGAACGTGTTTAAATTCTCTACCTATAAAAAGGGTACTGTTAATTCTTCAGCTGGTTACCCAGCACGAGACACTGGCACATTTGGGCATTTTAAGGCCCAAACAAGAAAAACAAAGGAAGACTCTTCCATTTCTTCTGCACCTTGTGTTCAAAGGTCTCAGGCACTTGGGCAGTGTGTCCACCCTCCCCTGCAGCAGGGAAGGACTGGCATCCTCATTTTTAGCAATAAACAACCTGAGGCACAGGGAAAAATATATCCAAGCTGGCATCCTGTGGCTCCAAGACAATGGGCAATTAGGGGAAAATTAATATGAAAAATAAATGTCATGGAGTGGTTGACCAGTTTAAGGCAGTCAAGTGCTCTGTGCACAGCCCTGGCATCTTCCTCTGTCCCAATCCATTAAATATTAGCAGGCTGGCTGAAAACTGAATGATTTCTGAAAGAAAAGATGACAAGACTTTCCACCTTGAGAAATATCAAGAATGTACCCCATGAGGTACCAGTTTCCTGGGAGCCCCTCAGGATATTGGGTGCCTGGTTCGATCCCCTGCAGGCAAAAGGCATCTGGAGAACATCCCAGTGCTGTTTCTCCCATTCCCACAGGCAGAGGAACCCTCTCCCCTCTTATTTTTCAGGGAATTCTGAAAAGAGAAATTGTTCCCAGCATTTTTATGTATATGGGTTTTCTCTATCAGTGGATGGGATTCCCTTCCCCAAAAAAAATCCAAAATACCTGACAAGAGCGATATTAAATCAACCAGCTCTATAGGATAAAGTCTAACAAGGCCATTCTACAAGCATGAATATTAGTGTGGCAAAGTCTTCTTTTATCTTGTTAATATCAGGCATCCAAATTAATTATTTTCAGCTTTGGATTTCCTGTGACTAACAGTTTGCAATGAATTCAAGCACAGTAAAAATTGCGTGCAATTTTAGCTAAACTCTGGTCATTTTTCTACTAAATTCTTTAAATAAATTAATTAAATAATCCCCTCAACCGATGCCAGGGAACTAAAATTTGCTTCTGAATTCCCTCAGCCCCTTCTCGAAGGAAGGAAGCCATGAATGCTCCCCCAAAAGCAGTATCCATGATGGATAATTCCCCTTTATGTATGAGATCAATGGGTATAGGTCCAACATAAAAATCCCAGTTACCATTTGGGAGATTTACATGAACCTTCTGCAGTCCTGCTTTATAGGCAAGCAGGGGAGAGTTAATTATTTCTCTAGAATTTATCTTCTGGATGGATATTCTCCGTGTCTGCTGTTCACCCTACTTTGCAATGAACTCTGCACTTCCCTACTTTTCTCCCAGGAAGAGGCAATCGAAGACAAAAGCCTGCAAATGATAGACAAGGGCAGAGGCCATGTCCAACTTTGATATCTTGTTGATAACGTATTGTACAATTAGATCAATTTGACAATTTCCATTATGGCTGATAAAATATTTATTGAGCCTTGGAGATGATGTCTGATCCCTGTGCCATTTGTTTTACTAATGGGGGAGATATTTACCAAATCAGTGGAAAGCATTCAAATTCCAGATCCTCATAGCCTCCCCAACATTAGATTTGCAAATTACTGGCTGAAGCCATAAATTAGAGCCGAGCACAGCCAGGCTGGTGCCAGGCTGACAAGGTAGGTAGATGGCTTGCGATGACATTGTTTCATAGGAGCATTAATCATGGCAGGAAAGAAAATACTCTCAAATTGGTCCATAAGTCTAAATATTAAGGAATGAGAAGCAGGTTGCCAGGAGATAGCTTTAGCTGCAGCTGGAAAATTAGGAAATGAAAAACCCTTTCTATTATTTAACAAATCATCTTAATAATGTTTTATGCTGTAGTGCCAGCAAGCAAAGGAAATTCCTATTCTTTCCCATTTGCTCTTTATCCTCATTGCTCTTTAATAGGAATATTAATAATCTGAGGATTGGTGCAGATGTAGCCCGAGCTGTATTTTTCTTCTGCCATAGCTTAACTAAAAAAAGGATAAATAGTGAGAGAAAACAATTTTTATTTCCCTGTTTAAACCGTTTGCTTTGTCAGCAACACCAACAGGGGTTTAGCTCCTCTTCTGTTCAAGGTCAAGCACACTTTTACTTATGTGCAGGCCAAACTTACTAAAATCTCACAAATCAAATGAACAACAGAATCCAGTTTACAGTGAGAGAGAGAGGTTTGTAATCTTAGGAAAAAAAAATACATGTATCATTGTTGCTTAAATACAAACCCTGCTGATTAAGTTAAGAGCAAAGCACCACCTTCCAGGGCTGATTACACAATGAAGAGCTTAAAATGCTCCCTGCTAAGGGCACTGTCAACCCCAGAGCTCAGAGTGCCCTGGCCAGGGAGATTCATAGCACAGCAGCACTGAAAGAAGCTGAAGGTGACATATTTGTCTGGCAGACATAATTAAAGGTATAATATGGTGCTAGAGGTCAGAGTTGTAGAGTCCTAAGGCAAAAGCACTTCGAAGGAAAAAGCTGTGAAATAAGGGAATGAAGAATGATGCTGGTCAAGAGCCTGACACCTCGCAGCAGGTCGAGGGAGGGCATTCCCCCGAGACCCCACCTGCAATGCTGCAGCCAGTTCTGTGCCCCCAATATAGGGACATGGAACTGCTGGAGGGAGGCCAGAGAAGGTCAGGCAGTTGATAAAGGGGCTGGAGCACCTCCCTTGTGGACCCAGGTTGGGAGAGCTGGGGCTGTTCACCCTGGAGAAGAAAAGGTGGTGTGGAGACCTCACAGCACCTTCCAGGATTAGAGGGGATCTACACAAAGTCTGGAGAAGGACTGCTCTTCAGACACTGGAGTGGCAGGACAAGGGGGAATGGGTTCAAACTGAAGGAGGGGGAAATTTAGGCTAGATATAGGGAAGAAATCCTTCCCTGTGAGGGAGGTGAGGCCCTGGCACAGATTGCCCAGAGAAGCTGTGGCTGCCCCATCCCTGGAAGTGTTCACAGCCAGGGTCAGTTATTATTCAGGGCCTAAAGGGCATTTAGATATCACACACAGAGCTTTTGGACACACAGCTGGAATAAGGCTTGTACTGTCCCATTAGAAATCAGTGGGAAAGCCAGAGGAGTGTTCATAAAGAACCATGAGACTGGGTAGGGAATTGCTCACATGGTTAGTCACCTACAGCCTGTCAAATAAAATGCTAAAGAATGCATTTGCCTTCAGCTCTGCCTCTCTCAGAAGCTTTGGCACTATCTGTGTCTGCTGGATTTGTGGGTTCCATCAAAATGAGTGGCAGCAGGTGACCACAATTGTCTTGTATTGTGTAACCTCCTCCTCCCCTTCCCAAGGGAAGATGTAATTTCCTTTTTTCACTGGGGAAAAATGTCTTAATCACCAGGGCCTGCAGACTGTCAACCTTCCCTGCTGAAGCAGTTCCTCCTGCAGCGACTGAGACAAGAAGGAAATGTCCCCATCAGCTGAACTATTGCCTAAAGGTTTAAAGATGCTCTTCCTGTTAACAGACTGCAAATAAAATAACAGCTGCATCTTCTGAGCACCTTTTCTGAAATCCAAACAACCTTTAATTCAAAGGTTTTAATTTCAATCAAAACAAGCAAGATGATGACAAAACCTCAAGAAATTTCCCACATCTCAGATGACCACCTAATGGGTTTTTGTCTAAAAGAGTTATACATCTCAGAACAATGTTTATTATGATGGACATTCTGAAGATCCACAGCTCTCACTGCACCCCTTGCACACTGAAGTGGATGGTACTTCCCACTGTCATGTGTTTCCTCTGCTCCACATCACACCTTCATTGGTTTGAACTCCCCTTAAGCCTGCAAGATGCATTTCCCAGCACAAGACACGTTTCCTATACGAGAGGTTGCATTTTAGCATGAGAGGAAATTCACCTCCAAGTTCTCAGAAAAGCCCTCTTTACCTTTGTAGACTCCTTGAGGAAGAAATCAATTGGCATGTATAAAACAAGAGCTCACAGAAGTTTCTCTCAGGATGCTCCGGGGTTTAGAAAAAAGTTGTACTCCTTATTCCTTCCTAAAATCTGCCACAGCTTTCCAAAAGCACCTTCATGCTCATGCCTATACATTTTGCCAAACCACCGCAGACTCAAAACAGCAATAAATCCCTTTTCATGGCACTCCCTTAGTCCCTCACCCAGGAGGGCCAAGGAGGAGGTTGCTACACCTTTAAGAGGGAAATCTCCAAGCAGCACTGCCTGTTTGGTTTGAGATAGCAAAGTTATTGTCCTTTGGCTGTCTGGCAGCCCCTTCTGTCCCTTGGATTTATCTCACACACATGATGCAGCTTTGTGGAAGGGATCGGGAGAGACTTTGCATTCCTCTGGTAGGATGATATGAGTTTGTATCTAAATCTGTTCCATATGACCCACCTCACATGGTTGGTGTCTCGCCGATTCACTTGTAAAGGTCAAGAAGTATTTCAGCTGAGGCTTCAAAGTCAAGGGGTTTGCTATTAAAGAAAAAACCCCACTGACAATTAGGAGTTTATAACAATACTGTGGACAATCCTTATCCTTCTGTGTCCATATATTTGAGGACCAGAACAGGTGCAGGGGTGAGGCTTTATTTGTGGGACTGGGGGGGCAATGCCAAGGGTCTCACAACCTTTCCACCTTAGAAGACTGAGCCTTAAAGCAATCTGGGATAACTAAAATCCTTCCAAGTCCAACCAAATCTGCTAAATCAAGAGGGTTTCTCAGCAGATTTTTAACAAATAAAAATTTCTGAACTGGTTGAGACACTCCAGTTTTGCTTCTGACAGAACAGAATCTGGAAGTGCAAAGCCATGCAGAAAAGTGAACCAAAACCTACGAAATTACCAGTGATTCTCAGACAGTGATACTGTTTAATGCCAACCCTAAAAAACCCCAAACCAACCCGGATAAATCCATGGGAAATGCCATATTTTTTAAAAAATAAAATCCATATTGGCATTGGCTGAGATGATTTGAGGCTCTGATGTCTGAACACAGACAGGCAATATAAAAATTCATTCAGGAACACTCTTAGAAAAATCTGATTGTTGCTCCCAGTTTCAATGTCAAAATCCATCCAACATGTCTAAATCCTATTTGACACATCCTGCTTCATTCTTGGTCCACAGGTCTCACTCAGACCACCAGCCAGGGACACGAAGAAAACTTTTAGGACCATGAACTATATGTAGACCCAGAACTATGATCACCATTTGAAATCCTCACAGTGTTGCATATCCATGAGTAGCTTTTCACCCTTAAATGAAACAGAAGGTCTCCCTGAAGCCTTCTCTTCTCCAAGCTGCACATCCCCCAGCTCTCTCAGCCTGTCTGAAGGTCTCACAACCACCTCAGGGTAAGATTTAGGAGCCTGCCTTCATTTCCAGAGGTCCTGTGAAGAGGCAGAAGCCAAAGTGCTACTCAAAGCCAGCAGCATCTGCTCCCCACACCTCAATGAGCCCGGGGCTCATTCAACAGCAGCACTGGGAAGACCATTGCCCCAGTTTTAACTCTCATTTAAGAGAAAGCTTTTGCAAACTTGTGTCTCCAGCAGACCTGGTGGGTGGCCAGTGTTTTCACTGCTGCACTGGCAACTCCGACGTTTAATCCCCCTGCTAATTCCTGGCCTGACTGGCTTTACTGCTGACGGATCAGTCGTGTTTCTGGGTCCCGCACACCGTGACCGGACACCACCTCTCCAGGGCTCACCAGCAAGCTCATGGCTAAACAAAAGGCAGCCTGTTTGGTCACCCTTCCTTCAGAGAGGCTTAGGAACATTTTTGTCATTTTTGAACAGCTAATATCTTGCGGAGTGGGAGTGGGGGGGGGTAAGGTTGTCTAATCTCTTTAAATTTAATCTTTACTTCTTGAAAAATCTGAGCACAGATGCTTAGTGCTGGACTATGTTCCATTAGACTAATTAGGTCAAGATTACCTAAAACGGTATGACTCCACCAACTCCATTTAAATTCCCTCCCTCCTGTCCCTAAACTCGCACTGTTTGGAATTTTATTCCCTTTTCCCTCTGCTCCCCCAGAGAGCACAAAGTGTGTGGGCCACTGTTATGAAAAGGAACCAACAAACAAACAAAACACCTGAATGAACACCACAGTGAATCACAGAATCCTGGAATGGTTTGGGCTGGAAGAGACCTTAAAGCCCACCCAGTGGCACCCCCTGCCATGGGCAGGGACACCTTCCACCAGCCCAGGGTGCTCCAAGCGCTGTTCAACCTGGCCTTGGACACTTCCAGGGATGGGGCAGCCACAGCTTCTCTGCCCAACCTGTGCCACGGTCTTCCCAACAATTCCTTCCCAACATCCCAGGTAAACCTACCCTCAGTCTCTGGTCTGAGTCATGTATTATGGGCTGGCTGTTTGCTTCTCCCTTTCACAATCATCCCAGTCCTGATGTCTAGAAACAACCTTTAGGAAAGGCTTTATCAAAAACTCTCCTTAGCTTTGGGGTAAAGGCTTTGAGAAGGTCAAAACTTCCACAGAATTTTAGCAAGAGGGAGCCTGAAGCAATTCATTTTTCATCCCACAAGCATTTAAACACAAGCGTAACTTTACACACTTACTCACCCAGTGATGCATATCAAATGTGGATTTGTTGTCATTTCCTTTCCTTAAAAATATGTTTTATTCAACTTAATATGGAATTTATTTAAGACACAAGATCAGTTATTAATATGTTCTTTCAATTTTGGGAAGATATGAATATCTCCTTTGGCTGAACAGCATAATAGTCCATTTATCAGTGAGGAAAGTCTCTGGGGGAATGAGATTTTTATTTCAAATACACTTTAGCAGTTATTGGAAAAGATTCAGGGTTTTTCTTGGAGAAATATGTCATTAAAGGAGAAAGATGAGGGAAATGCTTGTATGCAACAGAGGCTTTTCTCTGATAGCAGCCTGGTGCCCGTCTGGACAGATCCCTGAAGACCCGAGCAATCCCAATTAAATCATGAGTGCAGAACTCTGCCTACATAGAGCTGATGTCTGGATCAAGACCTTGGAATGTCAGCTTTGAAATTTCCCTGGCAATTGTATCACACAACCTCCTGATGTGAAAAAACTCCAGTACAGGCAGGCAGTTCCCTCCTCTTTCTATTTTAGGGACTTGTACCTCTAAGGAGAAAAAGTAAAGGCAGCAAAAACTCAGTAACACCAAAAACCCAAACCACACAACTTCAAAAAACCCCAAAATGTTGCATTCAGCAGGAAAAGTGTGAAAGGAGGGAATCTGTGAGGTCAGTGACCTGAGGGGCAGCAGATTAAGTCCAGCCTGATAATATTCTACAATATTTCACTGAATTCTATGGCATGAAATATAACATGAAATACAACACATATTTGATCTCTCACACACTAACTCATAGTGAAGTAATAAATATTTCCCTACAGAATAATTTCCCTGGAAGAAGAGATTTACTGTAACCCAAATGGCAATCTACTCATTTCAGGGCATTAAAAGCTAATCAGCCTCTCAGTAGAACTTGGATCACTGAAAGAAGATTCCATAGCACAAGTCCCAGACAGTATCCATAGTGAAAAAACAGCTATAGATGTTTTTCATCCACTAAGCTGGGGGCATGGGGCTGATTTTTGTTCTCTTTCTAGCCATCCAGAAGACAGGAAAAAATAAGATTATTAAAAGGAAAACAATAAACAATAGTGGCCTTTTAGTGACTGGGTGGTTATGTTTAGAACTAACATTTCCAAAATAAAATCGACAGGAACTAAACACAATCATGCTTGGGTCAAACAAAACTTCTACAAGTAAAACAATGAAAACTATACTGGCTACAGCAGAATTCCCTGCCTTCTAAAGGTTAATTCTCTCTCACTCTCACAGGTCCAGAAAAAAATTATGTATTTGCTGCATCGAGAAAAGATAAATAACATCTTTCTGATACACCAAAATGATGTGTAGCAAAGAAGAGAATATGAAAGGAAAAAGTGTGCAAAAAAAATTTGGGGAAGGTGGACTTCTGGCAAGTACATACACAGGCTTTAATGGATTTTTTAATAACTCTGGGCCACACAGTAATAGGGAACCACCTGCCAAAAGCACAGCAAGGTCAAGCAAGTGTCACATGCGCGTTACAGCCAGAGAAATTCTGTGATCACTGGCTCTGACCTTCCCCAGCACCACCACTGAAATACTCTCACACAGCAGCTCAGAAGGTTTAGAACTTGCTTTCTTCAAACATGTTTCTTTTGTTGCACATTCCACTGAAAATAAACACCAGCACTTTCCAAAGCCCACACCTCTGCCCTTCCCAGCCTGCTCTGCTCCCACCCCAACTGTGATCCCACAATTATTTGAGGGAGAGTGTCATAACACACTTGGAGTGGATCAAACCCGAGGCAGGCAGAACAAACCATACAGAGGGCACATGTTTGGGTAAAAATCCATTACTGGGGCTCCTCTGGCTGCCGACAACTGAGCAGGATGTGGGGAGTGTGTTGGGGTGGAGCAGCACCTTTGGGACTGCCATCCCCACCTGCTCTGAGTTCAGCCCTGCAGGGGAACTCCCTTTGGCCGTCCCATTCCCTCTCACCCCAGAACAGCCCCTTCCGTGCCAGGGGGCCTTCAGTGCCCATGGGCAGCTTGCCCAGACCCTTGGGTGAACCATGGGCGAGGGGTGGCCCTGGGCCTCAGGGCTGGTGGCAATGCCACAGAGGTGCCACCTGGCCCAGTGACTGCCCAGACACATGGAATTATAGAAAGTCCTGAGCTGGAAAAGTAACACACAGGGACCATCAAGTCCAACTCCTGGCCCTGCACAGACACCCCAACAATCCCACCCTGTCCCTCAGAGCGTTGTCCAAACTCTCCTGGAGCTCTGGCAGCCTTGGGGCTGTGCCCACTGCCCTGGGGAGCCTGGTCAGTGCCCACCACCCTCTGGGGGAAGAACCTGATACCCAACCTACCCCTCCCCTGGCACAGCTCCAGCTGCTCCCTTGGATCCTGTCACTGCTCACAGAGAGCAGAGGTCGGGGCTGCCCCTCCTGAAGAAGCTGCAGATGAGCTCTGACCTCAGTCTCCTCCAGCTGAGCAAACCAAGTGACCTCGGCCACTTCTAGTATGGTTCCTCTAGACCTTTCACCGCCTTTGCAACTCTTCTTTGGGCACATTTTTGGGCATCCTGGCTGCCAGGACACCCAACTGACTTGGCCCAAGCCAAGCTTCATCCCCAAGCAGGGTCTCAGCCTCGAATCACGAGCCCCCTGCCCACATCCCCGGGTCCTGCCCAGCCCCCTGCCCATGCAGGGACCCCCGGCCGCCCACCCCAGCCCCGCAAGCGCTGCCCCCCTCCAGCTTCTCGGGGCAGGTCAGAATATTTAAACAGTTGTATATTCACAGCCCACAATGGAGGGACGAGAATTACCCAAGGACAGGGTTAGCCGTGCGATCAATGCATAATCAGATAACTGCTCCAGCTTTTTTACAAGTCTTTAAGCAAAGATCAGCCACTCAAATTCTAATTCCTTTTGCTAATTAAGCAGCCTGTTAATTGCTCTCGGGGTCTCTAATGCCATGTCATTATGCTTTTTAACAGCCTGCTTGACATCAATAGGGCTGCGAGCTCCACACAAACAAAGCGGGCACCCAGCACTTAGTGAATTAGGCGGCTGCGGGCGCTGGCGCGGCGCCTCCCGCGGGCGGCACTTCGGTACCGCGGGGCAGCACCGGCATCCCCCCGCTCAACACCCTCCAACAGGGCTGGACCCACGGGCAGACCCACAGCATCCCCCGGTCCCACCGCCCCGACCCGGGGGGAGCCCCCCGAGGGGACCCGCCCGGCCGCATCCTCATCCCCATCTTCATCCCCCGGCCCCGCGGTGTTCCCAGCGCATGTGGCTCCAGCTGAGGGATTCCTGGAGCACACACCGTAATTCCGGGAGGAATTCCCCCCGGGGAGCCGCTGGGCGAGGGGACGTGGCATCCCGGAGCTGTGCTGGGGGGAGAGGGGTGCCCGCACCCCGCTGGGGTTTAACCGAGCCCTTTATCCCAACGGGGATGCCACAGGGAATTTTTAATCCCCACTGCGGAGATGGAAAAGCTGCATCCAGCAGCTTGGAACGCACGGGGCCCTTTCTCAGCAGAGGAAACAGCGCTTGAGGAATTTCTGTGCCCAGGAAAGCTGTGGCTACCCCGTCCCTGGAAGTGCCCAAGGCTAGTGGAAGGTGTTCCTGCCCGTGGCAGGGGGTGGAATGAGACACCTCTGCAAAGACCCTGGGACTGGGACATCGTTCTCCCAGCCTCAACCACCAGGCACCACAACCCCAGAGCACTGGGGCTTCAACCACACGCCTCTGCCTCAGCTCACCGCTTCTCAGAGCTGCTTTTATCACTGCTTTTTAAGCAGAGTACAACTGAATTCATGCCTTCTTAGTGTTACCACCTTATCTTGCAGCAAAAGGCCAGAGCTGCCCAGCTCAGGGGCAGGTACAGGGTACCAGCATCACAGTGGCTGCTCTATTCAGCCCTGAGAGCAAAACATGACCATTAGTTATGAGAGGTCAAGTTAAAACTCTGCCCTACAAGCACTTCCAGACCCTGAGAACTGCCCTTAGGAATCTGGTGCTTGATGTGAGACCACCTTAAAACACACTGATCTTCCCTGTTACTGAACAGCCACATCATTCATGTCACAAACAAGAAAGGAAGGAAAGCAAGAAAATAGCCTTGATTTCCCTGCCTCTCAGGAATAATGATCACAGGCAGCACGGAGAGCTTGGCACCCTTAACACATCAGTATCTGCATGACCCACACTGCAGTTGAAGAGTCACTGTTATAACACATGGAAAATATTCTCAGTTATACTCAAAATACATAAACTGTAAAATGTTGCAAACCAGAACAAGTCTGGGTAAAGTATAAAACCATGAACAACTTGCTAGAGCAGATCAAGATCTTCACTGAAACAGAGTCAAAACAAAATAGCTAATCCAAGTGTGGTTGTACTGGATATGTCCAAGCTGAACTTCTATTTTAGTCTTTATTTTTACACCATCTAAAGAAATTTTCAGTAAGCTGAGGGAACAATTCTGCACACAGTTTTATCCAAAAATCCAGCAGCACAATAAAAATAGAAGATAATAGGTGTAGGTATAAATTACATGTTAACATTTTTTTCTTAAGAAGACTGAGGTCCCAGTTTGGAAAACGCATATTCATATTCCTAATTTTCCATCCGTTTGTAGCCCAATACATATGCATGTGATTTAAGGGGATTTAATATCCTCATATGGACAACGCTGAGCACAGTCCTAAACCACAGGTACAGCAACTCAAAGTGCAAAAATTAAAGAATCTACTGTAAGAAATGAAACCTCTTCTAAATAAATTATAAAACCACATTTTTGCAGTTTGCAGGAGAAACCAAAAATGCTGTAGCAGTTGGCAAAATATTAATTTGTAGGTAGCAGATTTTACAAAATACTGACAATTAATAGAACAAAAATAATTATTATTAAAAGCTAAATTGGGGATGACTTATGTTTTTTTTGTTGAGGACCAGATGTTTGTTTTTCAGTATCAGGTTGTTACTGGCTCTTAATGCAGAAATCTGGTGTTTGGGCAAACAAACTCGAGCTCTGAGCTGATAACTCTGGCTTTGGGATCTCAGAGCCAAAAGCAGTGACAGAAGGCATCTTTCAGCACACAAACAGCAGCACTTGGGAAACTCGCACAGGTGATGAGAGGGTGAGAGACTCGGGCGTGGAGATCTGAGGTCAGTATTGCTGAGGAAGTGACCCCATCCCCTCACTGCTGTTCCCCTCCTCCTCCTCCAGGGAGGATCCTGAAACAGAGACAGACTGATGTGACCCAGTGGATGTTGCCTGGGGCCACTCAGCACTTCTGAGCTCCGACAAGAAAAGGTTTCAGGTACAGCCGGCAGGAGCTTTTGTCTAAGTTTCCTCCGTTTTTATCTAAACCACACCTTCACCTCAAAACACCTGAAAATGTGGTCCCAAGGGACCCTGGGTTGCTGAGAATGGAAATTGTAACCAAAGTCCCTTTCGCCGTAGGTAGATACTGTCAGGATGGGAAACACTCCCCAGTGCTGTCCCTCCACCAGCGAACTGCTGTTTATTGCCCCAGGGCCATTACACCTGCCCATGGGAGGTTGGTTTTAGGAGGGT
Source organism: Campylorhamphus procurvoides (assembly GCA_013396655.1). Taxonomy (NCBI): domain Eukaryota; kingdom Metazoa; phylum Chordata; class Aves; order Passeriformes; family Dendrocolaptidae; genus Campylorhamphus; species Campylorhamphus procurvoides. Next base: position 243,577 of record WBMV01002667.1, on the reverse strand, counting down.
GACAGGCTGAGAGACACCCAGCTCCAGATTAAGCAGACAGAAACCTGAATCCGCACCTTCATCCCTGTCTGGATTTTAGGGCAAATGCTGAAAGAACTCCACTTTCTCCGTGGGTAAATTTAAAACAAGTTTTGTAAACTCAGTTATTTTTTTCAGAAACAGTTGTTTGCTGCCCACTGTGCAGCCAGGCTTCTCCAGCCCAGCTCCACTCACACACCCCTTCCCCACTCCTTTTTCCATTATCTCCTCCTGTGCTCTCCAGTACAATCCATCTTTCACTCGCCCTCTTCCCCTTCATTCCTTACTCTGTCCATTTTCAAACAGCAGCAGCAATACCCTCACTAGCACTGACACTTTCCATCTGGATGCTCTCTCCCTGTACTAGCTGGAGTCTGGGAAAGTCTGTCTGCTGTCCCCTTCCCCTCACCTCCCCTGTGGCTCTGGCAGGGGTGGCTCCTGCTCCTCAAACAACCAGGGAAGGAAATACAGCCTGCCTAGAGCTCTGCCCTGGGCTGTACCCACAGCCCGAGGCTTTTCTGTCCCACTGCGACTAGCAGAACCTATTGCAGTCCTTTCCCTTTACACTCTGCCTTGTTTTATTGCCCAAATCAACCTCTGCAGCTCATATCAAACATGCCCAGTCATCAGCTAAATTAAAAGATCCACTTCAGCTCCATTTCCATTTCTTTTTTAAGGAAGTTTTGGCACATCACAGAGACAGAAATATTTAATATGTGACCTTCTGCATGGCAGGGTTGTCTTATGGCTATTGCTATTATATCACACAGCATTAACCCTTTGGCTGCTGACTTTGTATTTAATTTCAAAATGAGAAAAACAATCAATCTGCAATCTCAAAAACTCTATTGTCCCTAAGAGGAATTAATCTGAAGTCCCTGTGTATGCCCATTAAGGTACAGATATTTATGTGCACGCATGTGACAGGTAAAAATGCACATACACACACCCCTCCCAGAATAATTTTCTGCATCTCCTGTGTCTGCTGCAGGATGGCAGCACAATTAAGTCACCGTGACGGAGACAATTATCCCTGCAGCCAGTAAAATGAGATGTCCACAGTGTGCTGAGGAGTCCTGAAACATGTGGGAATAGAGTCCAGAAACTCTGTAGAGTCATGCAGCTAATGAGCAATAAATACACACTGGCACACCCTCATCAATTTTAAAGTCTTGGTATGAAAAGAATGTAATTAATTAAGATATGTTGATTTATAAGAGGTGACATAACAAGATGGATAGAGAAATCTTTTCCCTCCAATCTGTCATGGTTTCTTTCTAGAAGACAGGCCAACACGTGACAGCCCCTCCTTGGGCAGTCAGAGAAATCCTGACTTTTGCTTTAATTTTCCCCACTATCCTAAAGAGCATAAACTTCCTTTTCAACACTTATTTGCATTTGGCACAACTATATTTAAAATGAGACCATTTTGAAGACATAAAAGGGGGGGAAAAAAGAGCAGAAAAAATTATATTTAGAAAAATCCTTCCCACTTTTCCCCTGTATTATGTTTCTGCACATGGAAACACAACCCCGGCTTCCCTTTCTCCCCCCCGAAGTCAGATGACTTTTTTGTAACTTGGCACACAGACAGTCTGGTATAAGACAGGACTGGAGCATTTGTCGAGTCAAGATGTTTAATTTTTTTCCCTCATATAATGATCCTTTTTTCCCTCCAGCCACTTGAATTTTGTTTATATTGCTTGAGCCCTAAACTAATACATGAATTCTCCTCCCTGCCAAGATGACGACAACGGCACCGGGTGAGATGAGCCAGAGGAATACACTCACTTTTGAGGAGAGAAGTATTTAAAAGACTTTTCCTCCAGTTGTGACAAATTAAATACATTAAAGGAAATAACTGCTGTTGCAGAGCTACTGGGCTCCGAGGAGGAACTGGGAGAGATGGATTTGCCTTGCAAACACTTGACTTTTGTGAGGGGGCACTTTGCTCCTGTGCCAACTCTGGCTTATATTTTATTATTCTTAGAACAAAAGGTTGCAGCAATTAGAATTGGGGAAGTTGTGCTCAAAGAAACGGAGTCAGCAGATAAATTTGATGCCATTAAGTTGTTAGAAAAGGTGGTATTTTTGAAAAGAAGAATAACTGCTTCAATATATTGGGTTTATCCTGTCAGGAAAAGATGAACGAGAAGTCCAGCTACTTTCACTCAGGCCAGACATGTAAACCTTGTACTTAATGACTGATGAGCAAAATTTTTTCTCTTCCAAGTGCAGATGGGCAAATCCCTCGCAATTACAAAACACAAGAAAATCTAATTTTACCAACAGAAAGCAGCACACTGTCCAAATGTTTCCCAAGCAAGAGCTTTAGGTGCTTGTTGAAGGAAAAAAAGAGCCAAACAACATTTCTCATAATGTGATCCATATTCTACCACATGCACATTTAATATAAAAGTTATGTTTGATATATGCCGCCTTAGCATTTTTCTATTTTAACTGAAAGCCTTTTGTTCTGTCAAGATTATAGCAGGATTTTCTTTCATTTTTCATGATGTTTCACTCAATACATCACTAACATTAGCAGGCCTTAATAAGCACCCACCTTCTCCTTCCCCCAGCCCTGCCCCAGCCCTTTTGATGCGTGTTCCCCAAGAATCTCAGCTGTTCCCCCCTGGTTGGGACACGGCCCCTCCGGACCTCGGACGGGAGATAATGAGGAGGACCAGCCTGTGAAATACTGTGTGGTGGTGGAAACGCAGCGAGCAAAAAGCTTTGCAGCTTTAAACCCTGCCCGTGCCTGTGGTGGCTCTGAAGGGCTTCCCTTCCTCCTTTCCCCCACTGCAGATTCACATCTGTTTCTCTGCATTTGGAAACTGTGTTCATTTTTCACTGCTGCCCTTTGTCCCACACTTACTCGCTCTCGCCAAGGGCTTCATTTCACTTATTCAATAAGCGAGAGGCACTGCAGGCTGGGGAGAGCTTTAGGACAAAGCTCAAACTTCTATTAGGCCTCAACAAAAATGTTTTTGTTCCCTATCAAGGCACTTTTTTCCTATTGCTCGTCGTTGGCTTGTTTTGTTTTTAATGAACGTTTGCAGTTTGTGATTGCCCAAAACAGGGCGCGATTTCAAAGCTTTAAAACAAATTAAAAATAGGTGCAACAAGAGTCTGTATTATCTGCTACCAGAAATACTTTGTAGTAGAAATTCCCATTTGTCCTTCAGCCTTTTCCCTCCACAACACTGGGCTGTGAGTGCAAATATCTGCAAACACCCCTGCAAACAGTGCAGTTGTGCTGCTGAGACCCTGCTTCCTTTACATGCCCACATGTGTGTGAGCACACTGCAAACACATATTTTGATGTCTTGCTAGCTTAATGCACATCATATTGGGAACCAGGTGAGAATTCCCAACTATCAGGTCATGCCAGGCTGCTCTGGTTGTCCCCTCCAGCCCATTCTCCCATTGCAGCACTAATCACCGTGCTTTGATGGAGGGACCAGCCACGTAGGTTTTCCCAAAGCAAGATTTTTGACATGTTAACAAGTGTATTACATCCTATTGCTAGTCTGAACAGCAAAGAGCTCCTCTTTGGAGAAGAAATAGCAAGGATGACACTTCCAACACTTCACTATTCTACTCACAGCTGAATGCCTGCACATGAAATGATCAAACTCTCGTGGGTATGTTCATTTTGCCACAAGCACAGGAGTCAAATGCAGGTTTTTTCATACTAAATCACCAACCCAATATGATGCCAGAGTTATAGACCCTCTTGTAAATCCGTGAGATTCAGGAAATGTTTCCAAGTGCATGTTCCTTGAATTTCTGATAGTCCCATTTTCCCCCTTGCTGTATCTCTTAAAAACCCTCAGCCTCCTCCTATTTGAAGCTCATCTGATGCTATGACCCTGAGTACCCACTACCCACATGTGTCTCAGCAGCAATTACATCCTATTTTACAGCTCGAGGCTTTCAAATGCACAGAACATAAAAGCCAACAACAAATGTACTTCTATAAGTACAATATCCAAGGAGAAAGTAACCAGTTACAACAAGTTGTCTGTGTTTATTTGTTTAGTGCCTCTCCCCAGACTTCATGTAAATATTTTTTTGGACCAAGAGGAAAAACCCTTTGTGAAAGCAGCAGTGCTGCCCTCTGAGGCCGGCTCTGACAGCAGAGAAGCTCTGCTGGGGAAACAACCTCAGAAATATAGCATGAGGAGTGTCTCCTATCGCTCACCATCCCCATTTAATCCATGATGTTCTCCATCACTACCATGTTCCCCACATCCTCCTGCCCTGCTCACCTGTGCCACAAGTGCTTTGGGTAATTAACAACAAGCACCTTGTCCCTCATCAGCAGAACAGTCCTGGTGCTGCAAACATGACTGAAGAGTGAACACTCCTCCGTTACCCACCCCACCCTGCTTCCCTTAGGAATTCAGCATTAGATTTCCTCTATTTCTGCCCTATGTTATTGCAACTGGTATCATCACACCACTCATTTCTGTTTACTGCTGAAGTTTTGAGGGAGTTACCGTAGCACCCAAGCCCATTTGCAGTCTCCTGACTGTCCCAGCTCCTGTTCACTGCAGAGGTTTGGAGTGTGGATGGGCTTTCCAAAGGCAGCCCAACAATATTTACACTTCTCCCAGACTCTGGTCATTTAAGCCCATAAGTCAAAGTGTACAACTGGTGACAGTAATGAGGCTTCAGTAGAATGAAATTGGTGGTAACTCACATCCTGTGGGAGGGGTGTTGATGATGAAAAGGAAAACTGAATATTTGTGAAATTACATAATACCGACTAAACAAGAGGTCCAGACCACACTGTATCTATCTTTTAAATCATTTTGGGTTTGGCCAATATTAGGCTCTATACTGAAAGAGAAAAGAAAGGGAGGGCATAAGGGAGGAGATGGACCAGCTGATTCTTGATTACAAGAAAGTTTTTGACACCTGACATCTTTCCCTGACAGATCTTCACAGCCCTTCACTTGCTGAGTTTTGTCAAATAGTTGTGCTTCCCTTTATGTTGCATTAAAAATAGTTAAAAAGAAGGAAGGAAAAAACGACCCCTAAGACACACCTTCGAAAGAAGGTGACTTTCAGTTCTAGTTCTACCCCATTCAAGCTCTTAATATTCACATTTAAAATTGTCAGATTCTTCCCACTTCTTCCCCATTCCAAGAAATCAGCCCATGAATATTTACACAGAAGCCGGTAATTGTCCGCCGAGTCCCTTTCAATTGAAATATCATTTCGAGCTGGAATCATGTGAAAGATAATTAACCAGGATTCCAAAGGGGACAAACCCATCCCCAGCTCGCCCGTATGGCAGCACAATGGGCCACCACTGAGTGGCCTGATGGCACTTTATTTACCGCGTCTGTCTCGCCCTGCCGAGCAGCTCGGATTGGGGCGCGGAGCAGGACAAGACCCCGTCTGGGGCTGCTCATAAAAGGGAACAGCGAGAGCTCTCTGAGAGCAGGGTCTGTCCCACCGGCACAGCATGGAATCGATATGTTTCTGGCTGGATTCACGGGGGGAGCGCAGGGGCCGCGGGAATAGGGGATGTTCTGCCTCGCTAAACCCGCGGCAGGGACCGGCAGCGCTGCAAACTTCGCCGGGAGAAGAGGGAAGGGAAGTCAGGCTGGGAAATCACAAGTTTCTCCCTCTGCAAGAGATTTCTGCCAGTGTGCGGAGTTTTCCTAACCCGTGTCCTCCATTAGCGCGTGTTTTCATTCAAATTAGGGCCACAATAAAGATAAATGACTGTGGCACATTCAATGCATTTTTACTTGTCAAGCACCACGCACATACTTTCCCCCCGTGCACAGCTGGCTGGTAACTCCCTGCAGCAGCCTGGAGAGCTCACAACCCGCATCCCGGCTCCTTCCAGAGCTCCTCTTTTAGCCAAAATCCTTCCGAAAATGCAAACTGCCCTTATTTCCTCGATACACACACAGGCACACAAACCCCTCGTGCTGCACAGGTGAGGAATCCTTCGGTCACGGCCACGTCCGAGCTTTGTCATTTTCTTAAAGAGCACAAAATTAGTGGATTCCTTTGAGACACCTGAGTGGGGAATTAGCTCTAATTTATTTTATACAGCAACCAGTTTCGACTGGGGCCTCCGTGGAGCAGTGCATTTATTATTGAGGCCAAGCAGGAGGGAGATGGAAGCATTTCTTGGGATTCTCTGAGCTTGCCCCCACCCCACCACCCATATGACGTGCAATTTCTCTGGCCCAAGCAACCGTGTTACAAGGGAAGACAAGCCAAAATAAATGTGAAACACTCCTTTTTCCTCCAGTTTCTCTGAGCACACACTATGCATAAATTACAGGGGGGAGAAAAAAAAAGAGAAAAGCTAATAAGTGAGAGATTTCTGCTCGTTGGTTGGTTTAAATTGCTGGTGTTCAAGAAAATTCAGGAAAATAGAGGCAATATTGGAAATATATGTGAAATGGCTTCGCTTTCCCATCCTCAGCAAATCACTTCTATGATTTTAGTCCAGTCTGACAACCAGAAGCAGTGAGATCATGGCAGTAACCAAGCCAGCCAGACAATACTGAGACTAAACTTCTCTCTGCCTGCTCCCCCTCCCCCAGTTCACCCTCAAAACCTGATTTTAAGCCAGGTCGGCCCCCACAGAGCAGAAATACTTAACTGGCAACTCTCTTTTCTAACCTCCTTGCAGGCAGCAGTAAAAGCAAGGTACATGAGCATTCCCTCTTCTCGAGTACTCTTGGAAAGAGGGGAGAAAATGTCAGTCCAAAAAGTATTTAAGCAGCAATTTCCAGCTCCAGAATGATTCCTATGCATTAGCAATTTCTTTTCAGCTTCTTTATTGCCCTTGGAACGTGTTATTGGTAGGAAAACAACCAGAGGCACCCCGGTGGCAAGGTGGGCAGGCAGGTAGGGAACACAGGGGGCTGTTTGGGGCAGGTTCTTCCCTCCTGGAATGGCACAGGTAGGGATGAAATCTCAGCCTTTCCCATTTCTCCTGCATTGCACAAGGTGCAGCTCAGGGATTGCACACGCTGTGAGAACCAGCCTTTGCTAAATGCATTTATTTTTAAATTGTTTTGTTTTATAAAGTGTCCACACTTGTTATTGCAACTCATGTGCATTTTAGTGCCTCCGTGGCAACTGAGAGTACTTGATTTTAATTAAATACTACACCATTAAAAATATTTACATTGTTCATAGCTAAGTTTCTCCATTACTTATTTCTATGTATTTTGCCTGGAATTTAATTAGGGTCTTTTTATTATATGGCCTTCACATAAAGCCCACCTTTCCATAGCATGGTTATATATATATATAATTTCTGAAATAGCAGCTTGTTACACTCTAATAAAAAATACTCGCTGTGCCTTCCAAAGAGTTCCTTCAGATTAGACAGTTCCTATTTATCTAAAATATCAAATGGGTAGAAAGAAATATCAACAGAGAAACCGATAGGCACACCAGAGGTTTTCTTTCCTTCTCCTTCTGAAGAGACTTTAAAGCTGAATAAACACCTTGGAAAAGCACAAGCAATAGAGGGATCTCCTGGGTTCTGAACCTGACCTTTCCAAGTTAAAAACACACATTTTGAAGGCTGGTCCTACAAACCCTCGCTCACTGGAGCAGTCCCACTGATTCCATGTGGGCCCTTCAGTGAGATTCATAGGATGGGATCTATCAGGTCACACTGAAGTTTGTTAATTCTTTGTTTTCTGGATCAAGCAAAAGCACTCCCGCCATGTCTCCTCAGCATTAATTTCCCACTCCTCCTGATTAGCATATAAATCTAAAAGCATGTGTTGGGAATTTTTTTTTCCGTATTGGATACGACGTTAATCTTATTAGCTCAGGTAAACAAGTAACAGCTCTTACAGAGAGGGCAATTTATCAGGGGACAGTTAACACTTCGGAGCCTTCTGGGTGAAAGAGGAGCTCACACAACCACAGGAAAGTGTATTTCACAGAATCACAAAGGTTGGAAAAGCCCTCTGAGACCATGGAATCCACCCTGTGCCCAATGCCCACCTTGTCCCCCAGCCCAGAGCACTGAGTGCCACATCCAGTTGTACCTTGGACACCTCCAGGGGTGGGGACTCCAAACCTGCCTGGGCAGCCCCTTCCAGTGCCTCACCACCCTTTGCTGTATGAACATCCAAATGCCCATCAGGAAACTCTCAGCTTCTCCACACCTTTGCTCACCTCTCCCTCCTGCTGGTACCATGTAAAAACCTCCACATAGAGGGTTCAGTGTCCCCCCCCTTCCCAGGCAGTGGAGCCACAACCAAGGCCCCCCCTCCCCATGCCAGGCTCTTTATCAGGGGAAGGGGCTGTGCACAGTCCCTGGAAAGGAAGGGAAGGAAGGGTGCAGCCAGGCTGGCAGTGCTGCAGGACTCTGGACTTGCTAATCGTGGGGAGGAGTCTCCACAGCCTCACTGGAGAACAAAGTGAGAGAACCAAACTGGTCCCTGAAACATGTGTAAGCTGGGGACAGTTTTGAAGGAAATCTAAAAGCTCTGCAGAGTTGAACCAGAGGCTTTTGAGCACCAACACATCTCCAGGCTCAGCCCTGCTCCTCAGAGAGGAATCTGGGCTTTCCTGCCAGCTCTGGGAGGAGATGGAGACTTGCACACCCTGCTCGAGGGCAGTGAGGACTTGCACATTCCTCACTCCCTTCCACTGCAGTGACATTTCAGTGTGACACATCAATGAGCTCACACTGCCACTTCTCTTCCTTCATTGCCAAAAAAGAAAGCCCTAAACTGCTTCTCGCCTCATCTCCTGAGAGTTCCCCTCTCCATTTATGAGGATCATTCCCATTTAGAGAGCCCATGGACAATGACTCCTGGCTTTGGCACTCGGGCTTAGCAGAAATTTTAGGTTGTAAGCACAACCAGAAGCTGAAAAGAACCCAAATCCTAATCCCTACACCTCTGGTGGCCCCTGCTAGTGGAAATGTGTCCTTAGACAAAAATGAGAGGCAGCCCAGATATCAGGAACCCTGCCAGACAAGGAGACAGTGCTTTGGGAGCAGCATGAGAGTTCCTGGGACATCCCACTTGTCTGAGCTTGGCACTGCACCCTCCGTCTGGAATCAAACAGACAGGATCTGCCCATCCCAGGCAACTGCCAGCTATTTTCTTCCCATTTTTACTGAAGAAGTGCCACATTTCTGCATCAAGCAGCTGAAACAGCACAGAAAACTCCCATCCCATCAGTTTTCCTGAGCTGATACTGGCTGGAGGTTTGGGGAACAGAAGTGGGCAAAGACAGTAGTCTGTTTAGGTGCACAGCCTCCCTCAAAGTCCTAGAAAGAAACCTTTTTCTCTCTTCATAGCTCCTCAAAAAAACTAAAAAAAAAAATAATGAAAAAGGAAAGGTTTGGAAGGGAGAATCCCCATGAGCCAAGGGCCTGGCAAGCCTTCAGGTAGCACCCAAACCCCACAAAGACACAGACTGTCACAGCCCCTTTCTCAGAGGAAAGGGTTCCCCCCACCCCAGCCCTTGGAAATCCCAGTGTCCAGAATTCCCTTTCCAGGCTCCCACTGGGGTTTAAGCAGGCACTGCAGCCAGTGCTGAGCCCCCAGCACACACACACACACACTATCAGCAGATCTCTGCTGCCCCTACAAACCCCATTCACAAGGTCTCAGCTCTCTCTCCTGATGGAGTATCGATCCCCCGGAGTGCAAAGTCCAGCGTGCCATTAGTCCAATCTGTTTTCAAGCTGACACAATCCCATCATTTGTCATCTTCTCCTGTCCTGCTGTGTTTGTTTAGGAGCAGGATATTTGCTTTATCTGTCACTTCCCAATCCTCACTGTATTCTTTACCTGACACCGAGTTTATTGGGTCTCCAGTTTTCTCAGAGTCATTAACAAGGGAGATTTTGACACACTGATGAGATCACTGAAAAATTATGATGCCGAGAGCTTGCAAAGCTCTCATGAATTAAACTCAAAATGTTTTGAATGAGGATGGGGTTTGTATTTGAAACTAGATTTCAGTGGAGCAATTCCCAAAAAACATTTAACTTTCTATAGCAAACATATGAAAAAGGTCAGCAGAAGGCTGGCAGGTGACTGCAGCACTGAGGACACCTGAGAGAAACAGCTCAGTAACCACCTCCCAAAATCCTTAAAAGGAAAAATAGAAATCCCTGAACAGAGTAATTTGCAGAAAATGCTCAGAGACAGAAAACCCACATTATGTTTTTGTTGCATTGCAAACTTGGCATTTTGTTTTTTACCTCTAAGAGCTGCTTGCATCTCATACAAAAAAATCTCCCAAAGACTCTGCTGAAAGTTCTGTTTAATCGTTTTCCTGTACTTTGTCACTCACTACCACCTCTATAAATGGGAATTAGTCCCTACTGAAATTTTTACCATAGCCATTGGTATTTTTACACTAACATAAAAAGCACCATGAGAGCAGCATCTGTTTATCATCTGATAGCCAATGTTTATAAACATTTTATGATTTTTTTCTTGCAGATAACCCTTATTGCAGCCGCAGAGTCTCTCATGGCTCAAATGCCCAGGGATGGGAGCAGTGCCTGAGCAGTTCCCCAGGACAGAAATCCCTGTTTTTAGAGCACTAAACCCTAAGCTTTGGCTCATACTTGTAACTGGTGAATTCACATACAGAAATGTGTATCAGCACCCAGGGAATTCACAGACACAGAGTAAAAAACTTCATGGAGCAGAATATGCACTTTGTAAATTTGCAGATTCCATTGGAACTTCCCAAGTCTTGTTATTGCAGGGTCTTAAAACAAATACAGGCAGGGCAGTTGTCCCCAGGCCACGCCAGGGTGGCTCAGCCTGCACTGAAACAAGTGTTTAATTACAAAGGGAGCTGAAGGGGCTGGGACTGCCAACGAGGCACCTTCCAGTCAGCATTTCCAGGAAAGCCAGGCCAGCTCTTGTAAAAGCCTCCCAACACTGGTTATCCTTTTCCTTTCACAGAGTTCAAAGTGCTACCCACTGCCCCTGCAGAAAGGGATTGTGTCCCAGGCATCCCACACCTGCAGCTGGGAAGGTTTGATATTTGATGTTATATCCAGTGGACTGACACAAGGTGAGTCCACACCGAGCCCTGCACACAGAGTAATTTATCTGCATTGAAGACCAGCTTCAACTGAGCCTGGAAATGTCGTATTTTCTGTAGAACTGTCCCCAAATCTTCCCTCATGCTGCAGCTGCAGGTCTGAGAGCACAACAACAACACGCTGCTGCAGGTTCTGCTTTTGTCCTTCATCACTGTCTAATAATTTACTCAATATCAGAGTCTTTCTGAAAGACAAACTGCTTGTAGCTACCCACACTTCTTGTCTTTTCCTATTTGTTTTTGCAGCAACAAAAGCAGTGTTTTGGTATCCAAAGGGGTTAGAATCACACCAAAATCTTTTTCTATCTCCCAAATCCACCAAACTTGATTTGCTTCAGCCTGGTCAACAACACAGCACCCCTGGCTCTGCACATCCCCACTCTGTGTGCCCTTAGCAGTTCTTTTCCATATATTTTTTAAAGTAAGTTAGACAGTTTTCATATTGAAATATGTCCTGTGTGATGGGGAAAGCAGTAAAAAGACATGGAGGAAGTAAATAAGACTGGGGAGTTTAGGAGGTGACATTTCAAGGGTTCTGGAAGTCTCTTGCAGCTCGGCATCCTCCAAGGTTTGGGTTAGGGAGGTTGGAGATCATAGGATACACTCTTCAATAAAATTTTAAGCATTCTCATTAGCTCACAGGAGTCCCTACCCAGCAAACATCTGGCCAGCTGTTCGGGACTGTCTGTGCTCCCTCCCTGTAGGGGCAGCACTGCCAGGGCACGGAGGAGGGGAGGCTCCTGCCTCTCTGGGACAGGGAATTCCTCCTGCCGGGCTCCGGATCCCTGTCACTCACCCTCACAGATGTTCACCGAGTTTACTGCTCTTTCTGCTTGCAGGTTGCTGGAGTAATTGGTTGAACAGGGGGAAAAAATCCAAACCAAAACGACTCCTAATAATATAATAAAAGCAAATTCTAGCCAGCATAGTAAAAATGAGAGGCAGTTTATACTTTCTGGGTGAACAGTACGTGAATTTATGGACAAACAGACCTCTGCGTTCTCTCCCTTACACATATTGGGGATAAGGTTACATTTTATTTGTAGGGAATTTTATGGCAGCAAAGCCCATTCATTAAAGAAAGAAAAAGAGCAGAGGAAAAACAGATGATTGTTACCCAGAAATCCTCATCAGCTCCCCCCCAGTTGTTTATCCTTTAACTTTTTCAAGGAATTTTTTAGACAAAGATGCTTTCTTTCTGCTCTGGAAAAGAAAAAGGAGTGGGGGGAAGACGTACAGTTTTCACCCAGGCGCCTTTCAGATCTCTCTAGGCAGCGCCCTGAAAACAACTTTCCCTTTAATGAAGACCTTTCTGGAGCTCTCCTCAACATTCACTTAAAAAAAATTAAAACTTCACAAGTTCATAAGGACGGATCCCTGGGTAGGACTTTTATTAAGTCTTTTCTATTTACTTCCTACCTAGATAAGATCTTAATCACAGCCCCCAAATTATCCGCAATGACATTTATCAACTCTAGTCATCTTTTCTTTAGCATGCTCCGCCTGACCAGTCGGCTTTTCTTCCACCCCTTCCTTTCAATGGAAGTTAATTTCGAGTACATGATTTATCTTGCTGGGCTAACAGCACTGAGGCAGCCCACCTTTTCAAAGGGCTGGCCAGGGAGTGAATTATAGCAGAGTTGTCCAGTGATTGCGTTCCATGGGGAAGGAGAATAGGCAGCCAGTATGTTGCCCCGATGTGGCGCTGGGACCTTTTCAGCAACTGAAGAAAAAAAGATTGGGCCTCTGACCGTGGGGCTGACAGGCAAGCGTTATATCAGCAGACAAAGGCTCGAATACCTGAAAGGATCAGAACTCCATGTACTCCGAGATGTGATGTTGTTTACAACACCATACGCTGACCCTGTCCTGAATTTACATGATATCAGTGCAGTGGTCTTTTAACCTTCCCTCATTCTTCTTCCTGCATCCTCACACGGCCATTAGCATAGGGAGAATTAGCGAGGAGCACATTAAATCCACCAACACTTTGAAATCCTTCGCACGCATTCTGCAGCAAGCGCTGCTGAAATGTGTAATTTCCCTGCATGCCCTGTATATATCCAGGGGCTCTGTTTGGTTTGGCAGTGGGTTTCATTCAGTATCTATTAACATTCAACTTGTATTTGTAAAGGGCATGTACAACCCACTCAAGTACATATTTGGCACAAGCCACAGTCATTTAGTGTTGGTCCAGGAGTACAGCTGGTGCCATCTGGGGCAGGATAATGGGAATCTTTCACAGAGCTCTCAGAAGCTGTGTTTTCATACTCCTTGTTCCTTCTCTGCCTTACACAGATGGGGGCGGTTATGAATATGCCCCAGTTCAGAGTTAGGGGCTTGTCCAGAACCACAAACTCCAACTGTATTAGGAAGGGATCTCTCGGGGAGCTTGGGAGGTGTCATTTCAAACAGGCCCCCCAAATCTGCAGAGCCCTGGCTACCGACAGCTAAACAACCCGAAACCCCACTGATTTCCCAGCACAAGGAAGACTTCCAGCAATTTCTGGTTTGCTTCCAGAAAACTAGGCATCTCCTCCTTAATAACTCTGCTTTCCCTACCAACAGTTAGGAAATTGAGAAGTTGTGGCTTGTCTGAGGAAGAGGATTTCTCCAACATAATAGAAGATTCTGCAGGGTTTAGTGCCAAAGTCTCAGCTGGTTCTTAACACACATCACTGCCCAAGTCAGCAGCGAAAGGAAATTTTGTACACACAAAAATCACTCGACAGTGTTGAAAAACCTGGGGCCAGAGGACTTGAAGTCTTCTGTGTCCACTCAGCTGTTTATTTTCCTGTTCAGTGAGTTATTGGAGATGGGACACTGAGCAGCCCTAACGCTTCATGTCAACTTGGAAGAAATAAAAGCCCTTCACATTCCAGTCGGTTCATCCACTCCCACCCTGCACTTCACAAGGAGCCTGGGTCAGCAGCCTGCAGAGACAGGACAGCCTGCACCAGACCTGACTGTCCCAGGGACCTTCAGCTCAGGGTCCCAAGCCTTGGTGCCCTGGTTCTGTTTGCACAACCCAGACCAGCACACAATGTGTATGAGTATCCATATTAAGTGTAAAGGACAGAGAAGCAACTGCAGCCACAAGAAAGACACTGATCAGCTAAGGAAACAGTTCTCAGCATCAAATTATGTGCTACAGGAGGTGGGAAACTGAGAAATATTTACATATCTGGTCATTACCAGAACATGGATCCTTTCTCAAGGCTTTAATGCCATATCCCTGTACCTCACAAAGCCAAGATGAGAGTCAATGTCATCCTCCTCTGAGCCAAGGGCATCCTGGTCTCCTGGTCAAGCCAGACACCTGGTGTGCTCCTCTCTTTTAACCAGGTAGAATTTGTTTGCTTGAATGTGCTCCCTTTGGCTGCTTTCATAGCTCCATGGAAAGATGCACTTGTCTGTTAGTTTGGCTTTTTGGGGTTTCTGGGAGAAGTGATTACTGCTTTGAAGGGACCACTGACATTTTGGAAAGTCCATTGCAAATTGACCCACATTCAGAAACACACAAACCCACTCACCCTGCAAAGAGCCCAGCACTGTCACCTGCCCCACTTGTTACCCGTGCAAAACACAGGCAGTCCCTCCCAGACATTTCAGGCAGCATTTATTTCCCTGCATGATTTTTTAAATACTTTTCCCCACTGCCCACATTACTCCAGCTTTTGTTCCATTCCCATGGAGAGAAGGGAATTCAGGCTGCATTCCTCCCCCAGCCACCACAACACTCCAGCTCGTGACTGATCGACAGCAACTCTATCAAGTGGAAACCTTCAGTTATTTCTCATTCTGCTCAAATGGCTAAAATCACATTCACCAATCAACACAAAACCTGGGTTAAAATATTCTGATTTTTTTTTCTAAAGCATGATTTCCCCCCTCTGTAGCTGCAGCTGTTAGAGCTGACCCAGTCACTCAGAGCAGAGTCACAGGAGATAATGATTCCACATGGGAGTTGGCCTGTGTGTGATTTCCTTGAATCCTTTCACTGCCCAGCTCTCAACTTGCAGCAAGAGCAGCTCCTGAACAAGAGCTGAAACATGAGCCCCGTTATCCTCTGTTGGTTGGACACATCACCCACATGGCATCAGGTCTGTCCTGCAGTTGGTGAATACACAGGAGCTCCACACAAATTCTTGGAGATGTTTCTACATTCAAATTGAAAATTAAGTTCTGTTACAACAGAAGCACACAATTCCCAAACACTGCTCCACTTGCAGGGAAACCCAGCCAGGGGATTCATTAATGTGGAAACCCAAGTGCTAAACAGGCAGGACAAGATTTTTGTGAAAACTATCAGTGCTATGTATTTCTCACTCGGCCAAGATAAAGATGTATATAGCATAATACATACAATTAACTAGTACACTGGGTAAAAATAAGTTGATAACCAAAACAGAAATTTATCCCTCAATCATTCTGCTCTGTCTGGCACCATCCTGGTGTGGATATTTTCCAGTTCATCAATAGCCATTGCTTTATGGGAACAGAAAAACCACTGGGCACCCAAATGTCTAACTTCCTGAAACCTTACAAATCCCAATCCCTTTAACCTCTGCCTGCAGAGCCACACATGCCCCTTCTCCAGCCTCATCCTTACAAAGAAGGGAATAAGTCACAGAGATTGAAAAAAATCACACACGTGTCCAGGTTTTGTTGATGTAAAGTTTGTCAAAATTTTATGAAGCAGAAGAAAGGCATTATATTTTGGTCTAAGAAATATACATTTCTATTCTAGTGATAAACATGATCACAGAGTCAATTAGTTGGAAAAGACCCTCAAGGTCGAGTCCACCCTGTGCCCAATGCCCACCTTGTCACCCAGCCCAGAGCACTGAGTGCCACATCCAGTTGTTCCCTGGACAACTCCAGGGATGGGGACCCCAAACCTCCCTGGGCAGCCCCTTCCCATGCCTGACAACCCTTTATATGTAGAAATTCC
The DNA here is from genome assembly GCA_013396655.1 of Campylorhamphus procurvoides. Lineage (NCBI taxonomy): Eukaryota > Metazoa > Chordata > Aves > Passeriformes > Dendrocolaptidae > Campylorhamphus > Campylorhamphus procurvoides. The sequence goes on along the minus strand of WBMV01002667.1, from coordinate 227,517 downwards.
TTCTGAATTAGAGAAAGGCGAAGAAAGTCAGCACTGCTAGTAAGAGAAATACTCCTTTTAAAACGTCCAAATTGCATGTACCAACACTTGAGCATAAAATCGTCTCTTATTCAACTTAAGACCATCTCATGACAGTCAAGCTCATTACATAAACTGTAAATAGAGCTCCTTTTTTGACTGAAAATGCGTCCTCTGTGACCTGCAGGTCTCTGTAAGCATATCCAAGAAGGAAACTGTATTCTGGTGGAGCCAACGTGCTCTGCCTGCTTTCATTATTCATATGCTTGGATTTCAACAATGTAAGAATAAACTGCAGAGGTGAAGAGGAGAAAAAATAATTAGGAGTGCAACAAAATGCACGAGAACATTAAGGTGTTAAAAGGGTTGGAGTGTGAAACCCAAAAATAAACATTCTGCTTAATATCTCAAGGTAGTGTTTTGATGTGTGCTAAGCAAATCAATATTTGAAATCATGGTAGGAGCCTGAATTTCCAGCTGGTGCAGAGACATAAACTGGAACAGATTGTATTTAGAGCAAGCCCTACCACTGCAGGCTCTGCCATAGCACGACTTTGCATTTAGTGGCACATAAATAGTGTTATTCTTTGTTGACATTAGGATTAACTTTGTGGATTGACACTGAAGAACTGTAAAAAGAGTTTTAAAACCTCCTCACTTTTGTGATCTTTCCTTAACCACAGGAGCTACTGTAAGCTAAGCTGGCTGACCAGAAAGACAACAGGATTTTGAGGCTTTTTTTAAGCAGGAGCCTCCCAAGCATGGCCTAGTTTGGAAACTGCTACTGCAAGGGCAGCTGGAATGGAACGAGTAGTGACTTCCCCCTCATCTCAGCTATCAGCATTCTAAAACCTCCAGGGGAAAAAAAACCCTAAAAACCCCACCACACACCTTTCCAAGATCTGTACTGAAAGTCACCACATGGACCAATAGGAAATGAGAAGCTTAGAGAGAAAAAACTGAACACAAACAAAGCAAACAGAGCTGATGAAATCCCCTGGAGACACTTGTAGGTGAGGTTCAGCTTAGCTTCTCTCTCACCAGAGATGCAACCCTAAGACCAACAGGAAGGGTGGCTGATGGGGGAGAGTGTTTCAGTAGGTGAGCCCCTTCCACCCTGCCTAAATCTTGGCTATGACACCCCCTGCCCCCACCCCAGGAAATCCCTTCAGCCTCAAAGGAGGAACACCACAGCTCCGGAATGGAGGGGCTGGATGGAGTACAGCTGGCAGGAGCAAAAGGTGGCACCCAGAGCAAGACCCTGAACAGAATATGCCAGAAAATAATAACCAACAGACTTTCTCCAAGCACAGGACAGATGGAGCACAGTGTCCACTGGGACCAGCATCCTCATGCTTCTGCTGCATTTCAGGAATGTGGGAACCTCAGTTTCCTTCAGGACATGCCCCCTGTTTTGAATTTGTTTACAAGTCAAACTTCCATTCAGCTGACCTGTATCAAGCCAGCCCTGCTTTAATCTGAAATAGCAAAACTTCCACATTTAACTCAGTATAAAGGGAGTCTCAGGAAAAAACACAACTTTGATTAGAGCAGATTAGTGCAAATTCCCCTTCCCTGTGATGGGGGTGAGGCCCTGGCACAAGTTGCCCAGAGAAGCTGTGGCTGCTCCATCCCTGGAAGCACTCAAGGAGAGGTTGGATGGGGCTTGGAGCAATGTGGGTTAGTGGAAGGTGTCCCTGCCCATGACAGGGGGTGGAACAAAATGTATTTTAACATCTCCTCCAGCCCAAACCCTTTTGTGATTCTGTGATTCCTAGGAGTGGAAAGGGCAAGAGACAGAGCTCAGCCAAGCCACTCTGGAGCAAGGTCATTGCTCGTTCAGAAGCTCCAACCTGGGACAATCCCTGGTGGCACTTGTAGTTCACTATTAAGCTCTGCAGATGCCAGCCTAAGGTGCAGGCAGCCCAGAAGGGCTGATTCCAAGGAAGCTGAAGCTGTCTGCTGAGGGTAGGTGGGTTTGCCAAAAGGCCAGTCCTCACACAAAGGCAGCCCTGTCACTGTGGAGGAGGTCCATCTTCATGGCCAATCTGACAAATGTCTTATTATTACTATTATTTTTTTAAGTGGGCTTGTTCTCTCTGGGTCACTTTACTCAAGCCTGCCCAACCTTGGTAATAATGAGCTGAGGCTGGTTAAGCAGCTAATTAGCATGCCGTTTGTTAGACGAGTTAAGAACGTAATTATTGTGAGTAGGCAGAGCCTGCCCATGGAATGCATTTGGAAGGTTACCATAGGAATCCTTCCTTGGTCTATTCATTCCCAGTGTAATACTAATCACTATCATAAGGAAAGGATTGCTTGGATATAGACTGTAGGTTACCATCTGATTAGATTTCCAGTGAACAAAGCCATCCGGCCCGGTTGTTTGTTAACCCTTTTGGGTCCTGCCAAAGTGTCCTGACCTGCCCAAGGAGCTCCCCACTGCCAGGTCACCCTCCCCTGCACGGGGTCTGGAGTCCCAGCATCCCTGTGCAGGGCTCAGGGCCCTGGTGGAGGAGGGTAGGCTCAACTCTGGCCTCCAAACAGGCTTGAATTAGGGAGGGGTTCACCCCAACTGGCACAGAAAGCCACCAGCCCCTGCTTGTGTCACTTGGAGGTCGGTTGGGTCCAAGCTGAGCTGGATAATTCAAAGCTCTGATTAAAACAGTAACTGGGGAAGATTAAAGAGCAGAACTACAGCATTTTTCTGCTATTCATGTGAAATCCATGGTTCCTTAAGCATTCAGTGTGGGATCCTGCAAACAAACATCCTGGGAATGGGTCCATCAGGGCATTGTCACAGCTCTGCTCTGCAGCACTGGCACAGGAGGTCACTTTGAGTGAGAAGCAGCGACCAGCCTTCATGACATCACCAGCATGTGCCAGCCACCCACACTACTGCAGGGAGTACGTGGACACAGCCCCTGAGCAGATACAACTGACACCAAAGGACACTGTGATAGCTACCAGTGCCCAGGGACAGGAGCTGAGAGCTCCACTGTCAAGGTCTCAGGCACCTCCATGTCCCTCCAATGCCATCAGTAGCAATGTCCCAAGCTGCCCCAAACTTCTCCCTCCCACCCTCAGATCTCCTCCCAGAGCAGAGGCTGTGCTGGAGCATCACAGCCTGGAGAACCTGCTCAGTGCAATTCCTCCTGGATGAGGATCAGCTCCCTTTTGTCAGGAAAGAAATTCAGGAGCATTTCTCCTTTGTTCCCCTGCCCCCAAAAGCCGCAGTCAGAGATCACAGTTCCACCAGAGCAGCCCTAAAGAGCCCTGGATGTTCATTAAATCGCCTCTGCATATTTTGCTCTTTTTTTTCCCCCCTCAAGGCTGCCTACCAAAATCTCCCTGTGGTGTTCCTTAGCTCTTATCCTAAAAGTATTATAGAAATGAAGTGGTGAATGCCCCAATCTGAGAGCATTCTGTGTCCAGCACCACGCTGTTCACAGCTCGCTGCCGAGGCCCGAGGCTCGGTGGGAATTTACAATTCATCGGCGACCAAACTATTTTAATGTTATCAACACATCCTTCCCCTGGCACACGAGAGTGTGACTTGTGACGAGAGAAGCAATTTGTTTCATGAATTTCATCCTTTGTTATTGAAAGCTGCTGGATTTGGATGTATAAAGACCTGTGCCATTAAGCTGCAGGGCAGAAGCATCCTATGGGCTGACAAGTTTGTTTGCTTGTTATTATTATTTTTTAAATACAAATTACTTTGAAAGTAGCATTATGTAGAACTCTGAAGGTGCTTTACTTAAAGCTTGTGCCTTTTCCAAACGGTTGTGGAATATGAAGAAAAATGCATGGAGCAGTCTGTGATCTCAATTCAATAGGAAAATACCAGCTGATTTCTAACCAAATTACTGTATGTTAGTCAGTGGGTTTACATTGTCCAATCCAGTGTACCTCTAAATAACTGTATTTAATAGAAAATGTGGATTTACTAAAACAAGAATCTGTCTGGTACCTTTAAATTTTAAAATGGTAAAGGAGGATCAGTGTGAAAAGACAGTTCAACATCAACTATAAGGCTCCTTTTTTGCTCCAAAGCACTGTCTGCTTAAAATGAGAGGTCTGATTTGTAAACAAGAGTCTTCAAAGTGAGGAGGAAATTGAAATAAATATTTAAGGTTACCAAAGTTAAATTTTAATTAGTAGCTACTGCTCAAACCCATTTCAGAGTGCTTGGAACAGGGGGATTCTGACAGACCCAGTGCAGGGCTGGGCTCTGAGGGGATGGGGCAGTTCTGCCCCAAAGCCCCAATTCCCTTGGATAACGTTGATCAACACTGCACAAGTGAGCAGCAGGTATAAAATTACACCATGACACTGATTCCAGCTGTAGGAATGTCATCCCAAACCTTTTTGCATTCATGAATTAATACTAGTTTTGTGCAAGATCAACTCTAGGTTTTCCTTGAGCAAAACTTGAGAACTGAGACCATTTGAGGCAGCAAATAAACTGGATTTCCTGAGATAGCAAAGGACTAGATGAGCTCTTTCATAGGAAGGAAGTATAAAAGCTTTGCTTTGTATTACCACAAATATTAAAAAACCCTCAAAACATGACTCTGAACATTTATTTTCTCAAGTTAGTGTATTCAAACCAGAAGCCAGGAAATTATCTCAATCCAGCTTCCACTAGATTACCAGAACCAACAAGAAATAGAAAGAAGTGTTCTTTGGGAACTATTGTTCTCAAGCCAGTTCTTTCACTCCATTTTTGGCTAATTAAATTAATCTGGTAAGCAGGTGTAAACCCACTTGTTTGAGCAATGGTTTGGGTGGCTGAGAGGAGAGATTGGAGGTATTTGCACAGTAAGAGATTTGCACATGGGAGCATTAAACCCTATCAACAAGAGGAAACTCCACTCAGGATGCAGAAAATCCTGTTTAGCACTTCCCAAATCGTACCAAGCCTTCCCTAATCCAACCCCCCAGCACCAAGGGGACACATAATCATCTGTTTGTTCAACTCCAAAGCCTGATCCCCATATTGGGAATGTTCTACATAGTTAATATTTTATGTGGTAAATAGAAACATAAATGCTGCTGTCCTTTGGCATTTGCATTGTAAATGCACAGCCAGTAAAATGCTCAGATTTGTTTCAAAACCTGGTCCTCTCCAACCGCTAATTGCAATAATGAGCTTTTTCCATATGCATGTATTTTGCAGAAATATGAACCAACAAGGCTATCAATAAAGATTGCAGACAAGCACAATCATCACCAAAGGCACAGTAATAGTTAATATAAAAGAATAAATTCCAATCAGAGAGAAAAAAAAGGAAACACTATCAACAAGGAGGCAGAATTCAGTCTCACCTACATAGTTAGAACAGCATCACCCCTGGTTTACAGATATTAAAGATTAGTTTGGTGCAATTGTTCTAATTTGGCAACAAGGAATACCAGTTAACATGAGAAAACTAGAGTTTGTTTGCCCTACTCCCAGGTTTTAACAACACTGGAGGAGAATGACACTTCACCACTGGGAGTGCAGAGGGAGCTGGACCCAACCTTCAGCCTTTGGGATCCTACAAGGAGCACATCCCCAGCAGTGCCCTATTTTCAAACACCTCAAGCTCATTACCTGATACCTCCTCCACCAACCAGCCACACAGATCCCTGTTTACTGCATTTCAAAAACACTTCTCTGGACCACCAAAATAATGGCACAGAGTTCATTCCCATAGAGGCACCTCCAGGTGGGATGGCAGAGCCAGCTGGAACACTGAGTGTGAACAGAAGGAAGGAGAAGGAGGAGAACATCCCAGTGACATGAGCTGTGACTGTATGTCCCACGCCCTCGCAGTGCTGGACCATTGCCAGCCACCAGAGGAAGTGTTTAGAGCAGCAGCAATGCTGGTGTTGCCTGTGGTGCTGCTCCTGGAGACACTGCACTGCTCAAAACATCCCTCCTCTCCCCAGCTCCCAGCAGAGCCCAGCCCCTCTGCTGCTGGGGGTGAACCAGCTCCAGCAGCTGAGCCAATATCTCATAAAACTCTTGGATAAAACTCTCCACAGACCACCTGGCTGGCAGGGGGTGCTGGCAGCACACCTAACCCGAGCCTTGGCATCACCAAAGGCTGGTCCCTACCTTGGGGACCCTGACAAAGATCGCACTGTCAACTCTGGGACTCCCTGCACCATGCAATGCCATCCCTTTGCCCAAACAGCCCTGGCACCGGAGGATGCCCATTGCTAATACTCTGGATTTGTGTCAATGGGAGGAAGCTGGACAGTCAACCAGAACAGCCATTTCATTTACCACCTCCATCAGCAGTAAGGACCTGCAAGAACAATTAACATCCCTCCTCTCTCCCCCAGCCCAAAGCACTCCTGCTCTTCCCCCTCC
>WBMV01002667.1:187112-221102 GCA_013396655.1 Campylorhamphus procurvoides | reverse complement strand
TTTCGTCTATTTGTGAAGGTGCCCAAGACAGGAGCTCACTTAATACGTTCCCTTACGCTTGTGGCGCAACAGCCTATTCAGCACAGATAAGCCCCTTTAGAAATGAAGGGGAATTTAATTCAGTGCTTGAGTGACAGCAGGAAGATTTATCCCCTCAGCAGACAATACGGCTTTTGGGGCTTTAATCTTGCCCAGACAATGGGCTGTTTCTCGGCCCTCATCTTGTGCTTTTCCCACGATGTTCGGTGATTAACCGGGGCTCCATTGGATGGAAGCCACTATCTCTCATTTAAGAGTGTTTGCGCCTCTGTCAAGGACCAGGGAGGGAGGTGGGAAGAAGAGAAAGGAAGGGGAGGGTGGGGGGAAAGTTTAACTCATCTGGGAGCAATGCTGGAGGCTGAGCATTGGGTGCAGGCAGATGCCAGTGCTATCTGCAGTGGGCAGGGCAGGGTGACAAAGCAGAGGGACATTGGCATTGTCACATCCGGGAGAGCCATGGGCAGGGCACTGTGGATTTATTTCAGCCAACAGAAGCTCCTCATTTGTCCCATTGTTGTGGTTTTTTAGACAAGTCCCTGCCACTGTCAGACTGAAATCCATCGGTCCTTAGTGTGCACTGCCTAATTTTAAGCATGTTTTACAAAACTTGAGGAATTGAAACACACACTGAACCTGGTCTGAAATCAGCCACTGTGATCACGGTTTGGGGTAAAAATCTGGTGTTCTGCACTGGCCCAGAAAAGATAACTCACAGCATGGCAGAGGACAACCACACACAGAGCTGGCACAGCAGAAACACCTGTAAAACACAGCAGGTCCCCCAAACACCCTCCAGTGGAGCATTTATTGCCACATCTGCATCCCACAAAGGGTTGGGGATTGATTACTCCACTTTATCAAGGAAGATAATTTCTTCCTAATAGATAAAGTACATATGAAGTGATGTACTACATCCCTGTGAGGGTGGGCAGGCCCTGGCACAGGTTGCCCAGAAAAGCTGTGGCTGCCCCATCCCTGGAAGTGTCCAAGGCCAAGTTGGACAAAGCTCTGCTAAACCTGGTCTAGTGGAAAGTGTCCTGTGGCAGGCAAAGGACCTGGATGATCTTTAAGGTCTCTTCCAACCCAAGCTATTCCACAATTCTCTGATCATTCATCACCAGTAAGTTTCTCATCCCTACTATTATCTTTACTTTCATCTACAAGTCAGTCTTCATGGCAAAAAGAACTGGTTTTATGTCCTTCTCCCTGAAAGAAAACACTGTGGACACCAATGCTTCAGTTTTGGTAGTGAATGGAAATACAGATTTAGCCTCAAAGTATTGTCATACTGTTCTGAGTGGATGTTTATTACAGTAACTCTGCCAGTTCAGCCTTAATGGTCCCTTCCAACTCAGTATATTCTATGACTTTATATCAGGACCCTAATTTGGTGTCTACTACCTGAACCACTAAACACAGCAGCAAGTGGAACAGAACAACTGCACCCCAATGGCTCTAAAACCGAAAAAAACCCATAAATAACTTTACTTTTGAAAGAGGAATAGTTTTCTTCACTCTTGAGACCTGCCCACTGGAAATAACTTCCAACAACCAAAGAAGATAAGTTCTAACAGGACAAAGGGCTCTTCAATACATTTTCTACTCCCATCCTGCAGAGGGGCACAGTCTCACCAGGTCATGGCACTTAAGCTTTAGTTCCTGCAGGAACTGCCACAGCCAGACCAGCCTCTATTGCTCCTGCCAGATGTGCCAACACGGAGCTGCTCCCTCTGGCCAGCAGAGTGGCCCCAGGAGGCTTTGTTGTGGCTACCACACATCTCTCACTCTGATCCTACAACTGCATACTTTGGTGACTCACTCAGCAGAGAAAAGGATTGCTGCCTTCTCTTTTGTTTGTGGGGAGGTTTGGGAGCAGCTGAGCCAAAAACCAAAAGCAGTGTCACTCCTACCCACTCCTTGCATGTGTCATCCCAGAGACACCAAGCTAAGGCCACCAGGGCCACAGGGAACCTGGCACATGGGACACCAAGGGAGGGCACAGCCCCTTCCCCTGTGAGAACACTCCCAGTCCACTGAAAGGTGGCTACTCACTCAATTAACCTGGACTAATTGTGCTCAGGTGTTCCTCATTTACAGAGGGATGGGGGGCCATCACTAGTGTCACCCTCCCCTCCCTGTGGCTGCAGCACCGAAACAGCCCCCCAAAAGCAGCAAACAGCAAAGGAAATATTCTGTGCCATATTCTCTCCAACTGCACTAATTTTTGCCAGTGTTTTTCTGTTCTATTTTAAATGGTAAATGCAAGAAGGAAAGAACTCCAGAGGAACAAAAATACTAAAATAAAAGACCATATAGGGAGGCCACAATAGAACAAACGTCACAAGCCAATTCCCGTGTTGTCTCAACCACTGTGAACACAGAGTTGCTCCATTTAACTTGGAGAGACCAAACTGTGGCTTATAATTTTTACAGCACCTTTGTCTGGCCCAGCATTTAGAGGAAGTGGGGTAAGTAGAAGGAAAATTATTCAGTACAGGCTTCCTGAAAACTAGGAGGGATTTTTGCGGTGGCAGCAGGAGGGTAGGACAGATCTGAGTTTAGAAGAAATACACTATAAAATGCAAATTCATTTTGCAGCCTCCCCAACCACACTGGCCAACACCATGGGACACAGACAGGATACAAGCCCTAAAGGGAAAAACGCATCTTGTGCTGCTGGCAGGGATTTGGGTTTCTGATCAAGGGGAGCACTGTCCATGAGCAGGTTAACACCAAGCTGACATTGCCTTAATTCATCTGAGGTGATTATTTGAGCTGCAGTAATTCCCAGAGACCTCAAACAGACAGTGGACATGGAACAACTTGTAGTAAGAGAGTCCTTTCCCCAAAGAACCAGCAAATCCCTCTGTTGCAGAGCAAAGAGAAGTGCCCACACAAAGGTTCCCCCACAGGGTAGTGCCAGAGCCAGAAATCCTACCTTCCAAGTCTGAATCCTGCATCCCCAAAGCCAGCCTAGCTAAGAGCAGCTTAGTCCAAACCACCCACATCTGCCCTGAGCACAAACAAGAAGGTGTTAAATAAAACCAAACACAATCTCAGCATCCCCCACTTACATTAGAGTGTACATTTAATACTGAACTGCTTTAGCAGTTTTTTGCTGCCCTGGACTTCAGCAGCACAAAGCGCTTCAACAAGAGGTATAAAATCCTGTGCCCTTCACCAGTCTTTGCCCAAAGCCATGCAGTGACATAGCAGTGATTATACATAGAGGCTCACCTTGTTTTTCTAATGGGTTTTTGTTTCAAGCATCCGTAACTTCCCAAGCCCCAGGTCAGGCCAACATAAAAGTACAAGTATTCAGGAAGCTCCTTTGCTTTAAAATTGCTGCATTTTGTCAGCAGCACTAACTCTTCACGAAATTACTCCTTTTCCTCTAATAATCCACTTAAATCTATATGGGGAAAACTTGCCTGTGTAAGCTGCAGCCACTGCAATAACACAACTAATGGAGGCAGTGTTAGGGGCTCTATTTATATGCCTTTCATACAGGTGTATGTGTTTACCTCTAAATACCTCTCTATAAATAGGGATTGTTTCCCACTATCAGCTATTTGACAAGTCAGGTGAGGCTGGTTAGAGTTAAATGTCACCAACCACTTCTTCCCCAGAGTATTTTCCCCAGGTGGATCCCTCCAAGCACAATTCTGCCAGCTCATGCTGATTGTCACAGATGCAATGCTTCAGAGGCAGCAGAATCCATTTGTTAAGGGAAATATCTTTAGACTTTTGTCCTGACCCAACACATGAGGTACAACTGACAGGCTGAGGGATCAAAGTCTCCCCTTTATCAACACACACTTGGCACAAATGTAAACTTCCCCATATATGGCTTCAGAAACTTGTTTGAACTCACTCAAAGAGCAGCCAAAGACATCTCAAGGAGTGAAAACTCACTGACCCTTTCTGAGAGGGAAAGGCAGCCCAGGTACATTGGACTGTGGAAGTGAAATTTTTTTTTCCATCTACTGTTTCTATCCAGTTTGGGTATCTTTTGGTAACAACAGATAGGACAAAATAAAAGGAAGTATCAAAGGATTTTTTTTCACATAAACATAATTGGTTTTATAGTGAAATGCTTATTTAGAGAAATAGTCAGTTGGTGCAAACATTGTGCAGCATCTAATCCACCTCCCAGCCCTGCCTGTCCCAGCTGCAGCAAGTGGAGGGGGGAAGAGCAGATAAGCCAGGCAAGAAAGAAATATGTGAAGAGCAACCTTACCAGGAGGAAAAATTAATATGAAGACAGAGAATCAGCAGTGGTGAAGGTTCCTAAGTGTAGATCAGCAAGAGCTAAGCAGGCCCTGGGGAGCAAAACTCCTGGTCTCACACAGTTCTGCAACTTCTGCAGCCCTTTACATGGATAATTGTCCAAAAAGTTTGATTTCAAAGTTTCCTTCTAGCATAAAAAAATTACTGGGTTCTGGTGAAAGAAAATATTAATTCTTTCAAATTATTCTGTGATATATTTTGTGTATTCCCTTCTTCCCTGTTTCTGCAGCCATCCTTGTCCTGTGACACTGTAACACGGCACAGCTGTTGAAGGGTCTGGAAACTGCTCAGTGGGAACAGAGATCCCTTGGAAAGGGATGACCAGAGTGGGCCTCCATGGGCTCCACACTGGTATTGCCTCTGGAAGCACAACACCCAAACTCAGATCAGATCCAAAAGCCAAAGAGGCTGTCACAGGTTGGTGCTCTGATGGAGACTAAAGACAAAGTGAAGGGCTGCCAGTGGCTGTAAAACACCAAAGCCAACAATAACAGTTTAGGTGTGTGCTTAGATTTCATACCTGCAGAGAAGTAGGTTTTATTTGGCAAGAGAAATAGCCTTTAATATCCTCCTGCTCCAGGCCCCAGGCAGATACACTCAGAGGCAAATAAACCAGAACTGATCAGAACACCAGAAATGAAAGGAAACAGTGAGGAACCTTAAAGCTGTGGCTGATAGCCCCACAGTGATGTGATAGATTTAGGGAAAAGTTGAGGATGAATTTAAGAAGGCTCAGGTCCAAAAACACCCACAATTATTTTTTTTCTGAATAAAGGGATTTTTGAATCAAGGTCATCAGTAAAGCAAATAGAAGCACCTACCCGAAGTCAGCAGCAGCCACCCTGATCCAGTGCTCTTCAGGCTCTACTGCCCTGGGATGGGAATCTTGTGGGAATGGGTCTGGTGGGGCAGAGAAACCTGCACTGCTCCTCTAAATTCAGATCCACATCCTCAGGTAAAGAAAATACCCAAGACTTTGTCTTTCCTGAGGGACTAATGAAACTGCTTTTCCTGACCAGCTTCAAAGAGGAGGAATTTGAGATGTGCTTTTTGTCTGTAAAAAAAAGGCAAGGCATCAGCCAAAGACAGAAAGGGGAAGAAAAGAGGGGGAAGAACTAAGAAGGAAGTGCCAGTTCTTTGACACCTTTTTGATAGAGTTTGATTTGCAAAGCAGAACATACCCCCTTCCCTTTCACTGACCTGCCCTCTCTAATCTGATTTTAAGAGAACTCCTCCAAATGAATCATCACTCTCTGTCCCACAGGCTGCAGCAGTTCTGCCTTGGAGGGCTCCTGCAGGTTCACCTTTACCCTGCCCTCTCACACCTCCCAGCACTGCCCAGGCTGCAGCTGTGGCCCCAAACCCTGGCCAAGCCTGGGATGGAGGTGCCATCACAAGGGTGGCCACACGTGGCAGCTGCCCCTGGCACTGTGTCTGCAGGATATGGTGAGATGGCCCTTGGGGACCAATGATTCCAGAGCAGGCCCAGCTCCAGGGCTGAAATCCCCTCTAATGGGGCTGGAAATGCCTCGGGGTTTGCTTTCACTGCTCCAAACAGTTTGCCAGCAAACTTATCTTATTTGTTGAGCCCAGTCTCTCTCCTTTACCCCCCCAAAAAGCCACAGGGTTTGTTTTTTATGAGGTGCTGAGCAGCCACAGCTCCTGTTCTCTGTGCTGTGGTTGGAAGTGGAGGGCAGGGATGCTCAGTTCAGCCCCTCTGAGCAGCACAGCCTGAGAAGCACATATACCTGAGGGATGCACAGGCTGGGCACAACCCTGAGCAATGCACAGGCTGGGCACATCCCTGAGGGGTGCAGAGTCTGGGCACATCCCTGAGCGATGCACAGGCTGGACACATCCCTGAGCAAGGCACAGACTGGGCACATCCCTGAGCAACACACAGGCTGGGCGCATCCCTGAGGGATGCACAGGCTGGGTGAGCAGCTGGGGACCTAGAGCTGCCACCTGAGAAGTAGGCAGAGTTTTGGACCTCTGCATTTGAGTTGTCGCCTGGCTCTTTACCAAGGAAAGAAGAAAGAAACAAGCTCTGGACAAAGGTTTCTCCCAGGTTTTTATGAACAGATGAGTTACCTACTCTAAATTCCGTGTGGCCATGTGACAATGCAAGGGCTAAAGACATTCTCCACTGGTGACACCACTGCTGTGCTCAGCAAGCTGACCCTCCCCTTATTGCTCTGACAGCACAGTGCTTAAGGTCCCTTCCAACCCAAACCATTCTATTATTCTATATCTAAATTTTTCCAACAGTCTCCTGAGCTGACATTAAATAAAAATTAAATAAATTAAATATTTGATCTCCCAGTGCATCTGCAGCCATAGGTGAATAAAGGCTGCAGCTGATCTCCACAGCCATCAGACTGTTCTCTGGTGTTAATTGGCCACTTTTCCTCACTTTTCTTACATTTGCACTTCCCTGAGCAGGTAGTAGACAGAGGGTGGAGGGAGATTTAGTGACCAAGGTGCTGAGACTTCCACCTTTTCTAAGCCACAGCCCAGAGCGTGACCACAGCCAAGCTACTTCTCTCTCCACCACTGTTCGTTTTTTCACCTTTTTCTTTGGGGTTGAGCTAATGAGAGGATTTTTGACCTGGTTTCACAAATCTCACACATCCAAGGTCTTTCAAAGCAGACCAAAGTCTGATTTACAGCAGCACTCATTTCACTGAGCATCAACACAGCCCTTTGCTTGTTGGGACAGTGATTCCAGCTGAGACTGGCACAAGACTCAAAATACAAATTGATAATTCATATAATTAGAAATCTTTCAAATAATTATTTGCCTTCTTTTTTGTGCCATCATTAAAAAAACCAATATGATAAACTGCTTTAAAATGTCAATTATAAAACCAAGCCATAAATGTGCAGTAACACCACAATAAGGAAAAAAATCCTTTAGGCCAAAATTTACATTAAAAAAAAGAAAATTAGTTGTTTACCCTGGCAATGCTACAACTTTTCTCTCTGAACTTTGTATAACTTCATCCCCAAATGGATTGACTTCTACATTATCTGACATTTCCTCATTAGCTTCTTTCCCTTCTCTCTTTTCTCTGTGAAAAGGCCCTTGAGTCTAACGATGTCAGAAGTCTCTGAAATTTGACAGATCTTACATTTCCAGCTCATTTTCTAATGAGTTTGTACATCAGGACTGATTAGTGTAATAAAGAATTCATGAAGCAAATAAATGTAACATGAAGACACCTTGAAGAGAGGAAAGAAAGAGCAAGTCAAATATGTTGAGAAAAGGTCTGGCCTTTTTAACCTTCATTTAATCGTTCTGACAAAGACACTTCATCAAAGGGACTTGGCAGGTATTTGGACTTTGTGCACAGAAATACCAGGCTTTGAACTTTTTCTCCCCTGCATTACCCAGGAGAGCCCATCATTAGCCTAATTTAGGCAACTTCTTATCAACCCAAGCCTTTGCCAACCATGTCCTGACCTGCTGAACATGACTCTCATGTGCAGAGGGTGAAGTGCAGCCCCAGTGACCAGCTGGCACCAGCACCCTCTGCACTGCCAGGGTTGGGTTTCCCAGCCATGGCCCTCTGCTCGCTCCCTCTGCTTGTAAATCCACGGGAAAACTTCCCAAAGTGTCCCTGTCGCGGCCACCTCACCCCCCGAACCCATCAGTTAATTGGGGTGCTCTCGTTGATGTAGATCCTGGGTACCCCTGCCAAGAAGTGCTGCAGGTTTTTCCTCAGCAGGTGCTGCTTCCCCATATGATAAAAAAAGAAAAAAATAAAGAAAAGGAAGCACAGCATGTTCACTCCCAGCACTGCCATCCCTGGATTCACTTGCAGTTTAGTTGCACCATATTCACTGTCACTGTTCTTTCAGCTTTTCCTCAGCTTCCCACAGAGCTTCACCCCCCTCCCAGAGCTATCTGAGCTAAAGAAGTTTTGTGTTCCTTCTGGACACAAATTTTTCCAGGGGAGAACTGGCAAAGAACAACCACCCAGATGTTCAAGTCCCCTGGGAAAGAAATACCAGTATGTTTTATTTTTATTTACTTTTATCTACAGAATTAAAAATAGGCTTTGTTTAAATAGGAGCTGACTTACTATCTTTGCTAAGGAAACTATACATTCGAGATGTTTACATGGAAAATGTGCCAGAGGTTTTTTGACCAGCTTTAGTTTGGGATCTTTTCCACTCTGGGCATGACTCTTGGCATCAGTGGCCTCAGGCTCAGCAGGAATTGCACATGCCATGATAGAAAGCATAACAATAACTAATATTAAGAAAGAATAATTCTGTTACATTTGTTCAGATGAATAAAATTGATGAGAATTTCAGAATTCCGATCTATTTCACTGCTGGACAAGGAACACAGGGAAGAATCCTGCCCCTTTCCCTCAGGAATGCCCCAGTGTGCCTCAGCCAGTTGTAATCCTGTTCTCCTCATGTCATCACCCAAATGGAACATTGTCAGGCTCCTCAGGAAGCTGCAAGAAGATTCTTTTGAATAGGGACTGTATGTTAAATAGTTCAAAAGAGTCCTTGTCCTGCACAGGCCAGATCTGCATGGGAAGTCACTTTTTTGTTCTTCAGAAGAAAGCAAAAACCCACAAGGAAAAAAAAAAAGGAGAAAGAGAAAGAAACCAAAGAAAACTCAAAGAGTTCAAAGAGTGTTTCATCAGCATCTCAGGCCTCAAGAGCAAGGACCCCTTTGTCATCTTTGGGTGACTGACTTCTCCCCTCAACTGGATATGACAGAGCATCTGATGGGTAGTTACAGCAAAATTTTTCTGCCTGAGCCACAGGGAAGATCCACTGCCCTTCCCAAACCCCTCTGGCTGTTTCCTCACCCTCACTGCTGTGGGTGAAGGGCCCCATGCCCAGATCACAGATCACCAGGAGAGATGCCTGACCCCAACACAGCACTGCAGCAGCCTGGAAACTCTTGTGACAAAGTCCCATCTGCTTCTGCAATGAGCAGCACCTCTTTTCTATTAAAGTGTTCAAGGTGAAAAGTTTCACTAAAAAAAAACAACAAAAAAATCCAATCTAAATCACGTTGTCCTTAGAGTTAGAAAATTTTATCCCTTCTGAGGTTCTTCCCACCAATGTTTTAATCTGATAACTGTCTTAAAAAACTCTCATGGAAAACTGCAGCATCGAAACACTCCCCCTCCACTCCACTTCTTATTTTCTGTGCCCTTTTGACCCCTTTTGTCCCAGCCACCTTTTTCCCCTTATTCTCCTTTTGCATCTGATCACACTCTGCATCCTCTTTATTCTTATCTTCCATCGCTTCAGCTCTTCTCCCTCCAAGTTCTGCATTGCCCTGACCCAAACCCCCCTTGGCCTTTATCTGCCTCTTCACTGAACATTACAGCAGGAAAGCTCTTTCCTTTGCGGTACAGCTGCTCTTTGCAAGATTTCCATGGGCAGCAAAGCTTGTGTGATTTCCAGAAGGAAAAACACATCCTGCAGGTCCCTACAGTCAGTGTGTCAGGCACAGTCACACACACACCACGGGGTGTGTTTGCATCATGATGCACTTAAGCCCTTTTTTTTCCCTTTCTCACCCACTTTTAGGGAACTTGCCCGAGCAGCATTGCTATGGCAGCAGGTCATAACACAGAAAGCGACGGGAAAAATCAATACAAGGGAGAGGATGGGCAGAAACCTAAACTGGTAATGGGATACTGGGGAACCGTGTCCAGACATTCTGGCATAAGAAATCGTTTGTAACGTATATGATAAAAACAAGATACAATATAATTAGCACAGACTTGGCAAACTTCCAGTGTGCTGAGCTAAAGGAATGATTCTGCACTTGGTTTAAAGCACACACACAGCTATTTATACTGTTATTTATCCTGTGAGTCCAGCGCTGGAGGGATCTCTCCTTCCTGGAGGAACTCCCCTTACCACAGAAGTGCAATATTGGCCCTTCATTTCTAACTAAGGCTTCCAAACCGTGACTTGAATCCTGCTCACTCCCTGCTTTTGCACCTCTCACTTGTGCAAAATCACAGAAATGCTGCAAAACCACCCAGACAGGCTGTGATCTCCCATCCCAGTTCCCACAGGCTGGCAGAGCTGGACAGAGGCTTCCAGTAAGGACTTCCATTGAAAAAGACACTTCCCAGCTCTCTTTTTGACCAAACTGACCAACAAACAAACTGAAGCTTTTTCCATCTTTCCCCCTCCCCACCTTTCCAGGAGCCAAACGGAAAAGGCAAACTTGGCAGTGTTTGTTGAAACTAAAGTTTCCATAAGTTTTCCTGAGGAGTGTCCAACTACTCACCCTCCTCAGAGACAGGAAAACTCCTTTTCAAGACCTTAGATTTAAAACGTTTGAAATTGCTCAGTTTTGGGGGGAAAGCCTTTCACAGCCCACCCTGAGCATCCACATCACCCTGGGGCTCCTCCTGCCCCTCTCTGGGCTCTGGCAGCTCCTGTGGGTCTCCAACTGTGTGGCACCAAGCAAGGAAAACTTCCAGGTAATGCCACCACTTTACCACTTCTGTTAATGAACTTCTTGATTTGGACTGGCCACATGAGACAGTTTCACCACAGCAGCAGAAATCTCTTATCACACAGGAGACACCAGTGGGGACACCTTTTCCCATGGAGGAGAGAGTTTGTGGGAGAGTCTGGACATCCCTGGTCTAGAGTTATGTGAGAGGAGACAGCTCTGGCTGTGGAATCATCTCAAAGCTGTTGGGGGCAAAACCAGCAAAGAAAGGACCCTCATCATCCTCATGGTTTGTCTGTGGCCTCAACATAGTCATCAGTCTCCATTCAAATCCCCTGCAAATTCCAGGAGAACACGGGTGCCAGGTGACTAAACTTGTGTTTAAATACAACTTTTGAAACAATCACAGGCGTAATAAAGTCAAGAGTTTTCATAAAATGTGTTGCAATGAGGTGAAAGATAGAAATACCTGCAACTGGCCTCTGTTTTATTTAACTCTAATTTTAGTAGGAGCAAAAGGACACTTTTAACTCTCTAAAATATAAAATACGTATGAAAACTGTCAATTCCAAATTACAGGTTGAAGTCCAAGGTGACAATGACAATATCCTCCTAAAGGGCAAGGTTGGAAGGGACTGTGCTGTGGTTTTCCAGGCTGACCTCCTGTACAAGGAGACTTCCTCAAATCAATTCCTGTTTGGTGCACACAGACCTTTGAGGAGGCACCAAACCTCAGCAGTTGAGTTCTCAGCAATAGACTTCAGGGCCCAGGTGAATTGTCTGAGTGTGGAACTGCAGTGCTGGGGGGGTTTCAGGAACACCCTCCACAAATACCTGGCAGACCCAGCAAGGTGAGGTTTACCCTCCCGGTGTCCAGGGGGATGTATGAGCTTAGTTTTCAGGTCACCCCTCCAGTCCTTTTTTCCTTGATTCCTACTTTTTCTTCTTTTTTTTCATTTTTTTTTAAATGAAGGTTTTTATTAAACTGAGTGTTGTCACACCTTCAGCCTATTGACTCGAATTTTGCTGTAGGTAAGTGCTTTAAGGTGGCATTTCTGTCACCTTTCCACTTTCTCCTCATTAAACTAAACAGATTAAGCTTCTGGAATAACAAGAAAACTGTTTATTTCCAGGTTTATAGCTGCATATTTTTCATTAGAAATTATACATGAAGGTTTATGTTCCAAAGCATCAAAACATGTTTTTGTTGTTGTCCTTTTAAAAACCCATTTCACAATGAAACCCAGGGAGAATCACAAACCAAGATGAATTGTAATCCTCTTTTTTTAAAATGTTTGAATGAAATTAAATTTGAAGATACTACAGTAGGGCCTTACTCGCTGCTCTCAGCTGAAAGAGGGAAGAAATTAACTGACTTTAAAATGAAACAGGTTTCTCTTCTGTCTGACTGAATGTTACAGGATGTTGGTAGTGAACCAATTAAAACACATCTTAAAACGATAAATACAAACCAAATGTACATTATCAGCATGTTCAGCCTTTTGTTTCGTGGTCCTATTTTGTATCAGCTTATTGCAATCATATGTGTTTGGAAGGAGGGGGAAAATCAAATCATTTTAGGAAATAATAAATAAAGAATTCAGCGGAGGAAACAAAGGAGGGCTGCGTTTGTTCAAACATAAAATAAACCATGCGGCAGAGAGAATGCTGAAAGAGAAGCCACAAGAGTCATGGATCAGTGGAGCTCAGAAATATCTAGAAAATATAAAAAAATCAGTCTCAACTGAAGACAGTGGTGTGGCTGGGCAGCATCAGGACGCTCCTGTTTCCCTTCTTCACAAGACACTGACTCTGCCTTCGATGCCTCTGGTCCATCTCAACTACTTATTTTATCACATGAAATACCAGCAGCCCAACTACCTTTGGACCCAGGCAGTGTCCCTGTTCAACCCACTATTCATCCTCTAATATGACAACAATCCCAGAATCCCTGAGGTTGGCAGAGCCCTCCCAGCCCATGGAGCCCACCCTGTGCCCAATGCCCACCGTGTCACCCAGCCCAGAGCTCTGAGTGCCCCATACAGCCCTTCCTTGGACACCTCCAGGGCTGGGCACTGCAAACCCCCCTGGGCAGCCCCTGCCAATGCCTGACCACCCCTTTCCAGGAAGAAATTCTTCCTGAAAGATTTTTTTCCTGTATTTGTGGGGTTTTTTTTCATTTCTTTTTGTTTGCAAACAGACACAGATCAGTACTGGAAGAAAGTTGCCATTTCTGTCATGCAGCAGAGTTTTCTACAGTTGCAATGAATGGAAATAAGTGTCTGTGTGTATAAATATATATAAGAAATACACCAGCTATGGGCATTCACTATTTACACATTCAAAGACATGTTGATTTTAGAATGAAAATGCTTCCCTTTTCATGTGTCTCAGAAAAATTAAATTTTTGTATATTTTTCCTCCCTAGTTCTGGCTGTCCCAAGGCCTGATTTTTTTCCCCTATTGATCTCTCCCTGGTCCCACACCCTGAGTGGATTCTTAATGAAAGACTGTAGCAAGTTTGCACAATTTTTTCATTCTTTGGGGTTGCAGGTAAGTAGCTGCTCAGTCCTGTGCTTAGGGGAAGGAAGTATTGAAAATCTCCTTTGCTATTCCTCGTTTCACGGTTTATAACGTGATACTTATAAATACTTTGGTAGCAGATTAAGCTCCAGAGAAATGAAAACATTTAAAAAAGAGCACAAAGCCTGCAAGTGTCCAAATGAGGGAGCAGAAACTCCGCTTTAAGCTCCAGGAGGGGGTTTATGAGATGTAGTGCCATGTGCCATACAATACAAGATAAACATCTGTTGTTATTTCAGTAAACTTAAATCAGATGTTAAGCTTTTTCTTCAGGGGGATAGTGGCACAAAGAGAGATTTTAGGGTTTTTTCTCTCTATCTTTACCAAGGTGGCTGTTCTTGTGCCAGGAAGAGTGGGAGAAGATTCTGGAGAGAACTTAAACACCCTTAAAGCAATATAGTGGTGATAACGTGGCCTTTTGTAGCCTCTATTGTACCCTAGACCTTCAACCTTGGATTTCTGCCCAGAAAGATATTTATTAATAAGGAGTCCAATACTGCAAGTACCAGGGAGGAGTTATTGCGTTCACACACTGAAAAACAAATCCAAACCTAAAAGAATCAACTTTCTCAGGCTGAGAACATTGGACCTGTTCAGCCTGGAGAGGAAAAAGTTGTGTAGGGACCTCACAGCACCTTCCAGTGTCTGAAGAGGCTACAGGGGAGCCAGAGACTGGAGTGACAGAACAAGGGGGAATGGCTTCAAACTGCCAGAGGACAGAGTTAGATGGGATATTGGGACGAAATTCTTCCCTCTTAGGGTGGGCAGGCCCTGGCACAGGTTGCCCAGAGAAGCTGTGGCTGCCCCATCCCTGGAAGTGTCCAAGGCCAAGTTGGACAGGGCTTGGAGCAACCTGGGATTGTGGAAGGTGTCCCTGCCCGTGGCAGAGGGGTGGAAAAAGATGAACTTTTACAGTCCTATTCAATCCAAACCATTCCATGGTTCTGTGAATCAAATAGAAAGATATTTATAGTTCTTGGTGGGCTTTGCATGAAACCTTACAAAGGTGCCAAGATGACCCACCCTGTGCCAGAGAGTTCTGCAGGACCCTAAACGGATGAAGGGAAATACTCAGAACCCTGTGATCATCTCAAGACACCAAACCTCGCCAGGGTTCTACTCAAAGGAGAGCATTTGCTTTGCTCTAGGTCCCAGTCTGTTTCCATCAGCTCCATGAGAATTCATCCTTCTAGTCTCCCACTGAAAGATGCCCAGCTCCTAAACTGGATGGTACCCCTTAGACACCAGCCCATGCCCTGTGCAAACGACTTGTGCCTGCAAAAGTTTCAGAGTTCAGTGCTGGGAGTTGCTGAATCATTCCAGGTATGTGCTCCATCCCGGAGAGGATGACAGAGATAGGACAGAGCACCTCCTGCAGCTCTGGAGGGGACAGTGCCACTGCTCCCCAGCCACCTGAAGGGCTGCAGTGGTGAAATGGGTGCACTGCATCCATTCCACAAGCATAGGGCAGGTAGAACACTTGCTGGAACAGAAGATGAACTCAAACAAGCTGGTGCTGGTTGGCCACGGGGAGCTCGTGGTGTTTTGCCATCAGGAACATGCTGTGATTAAACAACATCAAATAGGCCGGGTTCAAATGTGATATTCCATGTTTTAAACTGCAAAGGATTGGGCTTAATTGCTCGGTCTGACAGCTTGTCTCCTTCCCTCATTACACACCCAGGTACAGCTCAGTTAATATTCCAGGCTGGTCCTGGTTTGGGGCTGTTCAAAGGGCCCGTTTATCCCAGGCAGCAGCATCTGGAGCTCAGCTCCAGCCTTGGGCTAAACCTGCCGGGGCCGTGCTGGCCACCGCGGGGGCTGTAAAAGGAGCCTTTGCCAGGAGGGGCTCCAGGAGCTGCTGTTTCTGCACACTGGGGTTCCCAGCAGAGCAAATGAACCACGGACCCAGTGCAGAACTCTGGATAACAGCACAGCAATCTGCTCCAGTGGCCCGTTCCAGATGGGTTTCTGTTCAGCTCTTAATTCGGAAATTTTGTGGCATAAAGCGATTTAACAATGCACTTTTAATGACCCAAAATTTATATATATCTTTTGTTTCATTTTTATTTACCTTAGCAGCACACTAAAACGTCAGCAGCATACCTCGGGTTTTTACATTATATTTTAATTAGTGTTTTTATATATGAAAGACAAAGACACTACTCAGTACAAACACACATCTACTGTGCTGCATTTCCCAAGGCACATATTTTAATACCCAGAACACCAAGTCTCTCTCCATCAAAATTAATATTCCCTTGCTGGGTACTGGGTCCATCTGGTAGCTGGGTTTGGGATCTGTGTGAGGAGGGAACAATGTTTGTTGTTCTTGTCGAAGTAGTTAATGTTTTATAAACTCATGAAACTCCACAGAATTAGTATCACTGTGAAGGAACTCAGGGCAAGCAGATGTGCCCTTCGATTAATTAATTTTAGGTGGAGGGTTTTTTTGTTTTCTTTTCTTTTTAATAGTCACATATTCAATAAGGAAAACATAAGAGGAAAGACCAGGACATTTCCCAAAAGGAACACTGAGTACACTCTGTGCTGCTTATTCAACTCTGCCTCCGTATCTTCCTATGCATTTTCATGGTGGAAACCCTTCCAGCATCAGACCAGGCACAAAGAGAGGATGACCATGGTGCCCCAGCACAAACCCCAGTGCAGAGGGTGCTCAGAACCACTTTGGAGGTTCAACAGCCACCAAAACTGCTGGAGGTTTAGGGGACATACAATGTGACAGCAACCAAGATGAAAACCCCCATATCCACCCAAACTAAGCCATCAGTGCTTCACCCACCTCACTCCCCAGAACCCCTGTGTGGTTTTGGTCATCACCATCCTCCCTCAGCTCTGACAGCCTCATTCCACACTCAGTTTGGGCTGGGAAAGCCTGGAAGGAGCAAGGACAGATGCCCCTCAAAGGCCAGCTGTGGTTGGTAATTCCTCCAGGCTGCAGGGTCAGGCTTTGAGTCTCCATCCCCACCTTTAATCCTGTGCAACATTTATGGAACATTCCTTTCCTCCTCCTCTGGAGCAAGTGCAAGCACTGTTTGGCAAAGAGGAACTGCCCACAAGGAAGGAGTTCCTCGGAGCAGTTGCACCAGAACTTGAACTAACCATAACATAACACGTCTGAATAATGCTGTGAAAAATATATAAAATCTGTTATGGCATTAAAAGTTTAAACACCATAAATCTTCAGCATGCTATTTACTGGGCTGAGAAGGTGACAGAAACAACATTCTGAAGTGGAATAAGAGAAGAAAAGAAAATGTAGCATGGAGGCCAGAGGGCAGGGAAATCCCCCGGGACCTGGCCAAGAACACGGTTCCAACTGAGACGTCAGCCCAGGGCCCATGGCTGGCAGGATGTACCTCAGCTCTGTGGACACACACCTTCACAGCAAACTACTTGGGTAATACCCTGGAAAAATGTTTTAAAGAAATCTACCAAAATAGATGGGAATTTGGAAGGGAAAAAAAAATCGGGTCAGAATTGGCAGCAAAGGAAAAGAATATGGAACAAATAAAATTCAGTTCTCGGAAGGTGCTCGAGAGTCCCTGTTCCCCTCATGCTCCCAAATGTTCCATCACAAACCAGTGGCTGGGAGGGGGAGATTCTACAGAAAACAGGGGTAAAAATTGCCAGCTACAAGATTTGTTCCAACATTTGCTAAACTTCAGTACAAATTTGGAGTTGAAGTTGAAATAAACCCCCCACATTTTGTCAGTTTTCAAGTTGGAGCCTTGCTAACTTATCAGATTGGTTTGAGCTTCTTCCTCCAGACATAATCCCCAGGTTGTGATTCTCAGGCTCTGTGTTACATTGCAGAAAACAGAATATTTAAGTAGTTACTGTGAAAAAGATTTAAACAAACCACTGCAAATTTTGCAACCTGTCAGCCCAAACCGTGGGGAAGTTATCTGGGAGCTCCAGCTGGAGACCATCCCTCATGAAAACTAACTTTCTTTCAGTTCTAATTGAGAACAAATTCCATTTTCATCTGTAACTGAACTTTCTGAGCTTTTGTAGATTCAAGTCAGCTCATTAACATTACTTAGACATCGGGTTTATAGTTGAATTATACTATGTTTATACTGTGGAATTCCATTACTTAATTGCTTCACTACTGGAAATTTCAGTGGGGTTCTCATTTTTCGCATAAATCTTGAGAATAAACATGTTTCTGTATTTTTCTTACTTAATTAAGTGCATGTTTCATAAAAATAGCCAACATAGACAAATTAAGTAAAGCATCATTTGTTTAATCAAAGGGGAAACTCGCGCCGTGAGTGAATGGGGAAACTCCCAAAGCTTTGGCACATTCTTCCGGTGAGTGCTGGGACTCAGGACTCCTCCAAACTATACAAACCTGATCATCCTACAGAAAACCTCTGCTGGGGGTCACTCACACATGGTTCTTGCAGCAAAGAAACTGTGAACTACATCCCTGCAAAATCACATGTGGCTGGTGGCAATTTGGTGGGGATGCGGCACCACGGTGGCACCAGGGAGGGGATCTGTGCCAGTCCCTCCTCCTCATGCCAATTTATCACAGAATCATTAAGGTTGGAAAAAACCTCCAAGATCATCAAGTCCAACCTCTGACCAAATACCACCCTGCCCATAAAGCTTATTACATCACATGAAACATGATGTGGAAAACACCTGCAGTTCCTCACTGGTGTATCTCCTCTCTCCCAGGAAATCTGCCCCGGATTCACTTTGCTTCTGTTTTCTTAAGGTTTTTATCTAGATAAAGTGTAGAGGATCCGTTTGAATCACTGGAGTGGCACATTTGGGGGTTTTCTCTTGGTTTTTTTCCCCTGTATGTAGCAAATCAGTTTGTAGCCGAGTGACTCTGGGTGACAGGGCTTTAATAAAAATCAATCAGAAGCACCTACAGTATTACAGCTCTTTCCCTCTCCCAGCATGGAAGCAGCAAACAGCAGACAGACATTGCAACAAGGGAGAGAAATGAGAAATGAAGCCAAGAAATACCAGGAATAAATGCCTGACGTTTAGGTCAATAGTGGGATTATTTTGTCCTTTAACAAATTTTCTTCGTCTTCCAAATAGAAGTTTTCACAACTAAATAGGTTCAGTTTGAAGTTTAACAAGGGATTAAATAATACCTCAAAATTGCTAGAATTAATTAACATTTTAACAGCTGTTTTTCTATAACACAAGCTCAGGCAAAGAAGAGCACAGTTCAAAAGGAGACGGATTTGTTGCCACCAAAGTGTGAAGGATCTTGTCTCATTTTAGCCACCCATTCATTTTAATTCAACTTTTCTTATGTATCTTTATGATGTGGGGGTCAATGTCTAAGGATAGAATCTGGACTTTATCTGCAACTCTCAGAATTCCTTTCCCTGACAGTGAGTTTTGCCTATCCAGCCAGTGTCTCCCCCCATCCCAGATGTCCCTTCCCACAAACCAATTGGACTTTGCCTATTTATCCCACCAAGCAAAATTCCAGCACTTGACTCACAAGAAGTCCTTTTGCCAGAAGCTACTCCCACAACACTTGTGCAGACAACAGTCATTTGGAAGACTTTAATATGTAGGTTCTTTCCTGGAGTGAGCAGTGAGGGCTGACCCAGGAGCCTCCACAGCCCATTGCCCTCTCAGAGGTGGCATCACCTGCCCCTCTGCCCTCTCCTTTGAGGGGATATGCCCTGGAAGTCAGTGCCATGTGTTTAAGGCGCACAAATACTGGAAGATCCTATTTGGAGCAACTTTTCAGCTAAACCATACGAGCATCTGGACTCTGTGTCAGCCTGGGCTGGCACTGCCCCCAGGCTCCCTCACCACCTCCTGAAACACAGCCAGGGCTGTACTTCCCAAATGAAACCTGCCTGCACAGTGACATTCCCTTCCACCGGAGTCCTGCAGCAAACAGGTGATTTATGGAAACCAGTTAATCACACTTGAAGGCTGGGCTAAATAATAATCAATAATTTATCAATATTTTTAATACGACGTTCCAGACTCTGATTTTTCTTCCAACAAGACATGTGTGGTGCAGTAAATAACATCCCTACTGCATCAGAGAAGGGTCTGTCCATAGGACTGACCTCAGAAAGAGCCATCTGTCCAACCTGCTCCGTGCCACAGCTCCTGGGAGCTGCAGCCCACCCTGTGCTCACAGCATGCCAGGGAAACACCATGGGCAAAGGCTGGACCGAGGAAGGGGAATCCACTGGGCAGTGTCAGGTATAGAGGAAATCAAAGGTCTATTTTTCAAACTGAAACAGAGGAAATTTAGGTGAGAAATATAGGGGAAATTCCTCCCTGTGAGGGTGGGCAGGCCCTGGCATGGGCTGGGCAGAGAAGCTGTAGCTGCCCCATCCCTGGAAGTGTCCAGGGCCAAGTTGGACAGGGCTTGGAGCAACCTGGGATAATGGAAGGTGTCCCTGCCCATTGCTGGGGGTGGGACTGGATAATCTTTAAGGTCTGTTCCAACCCAAACTGTTCTATGATTCTTTGATTTTTTACCCTTCCAAATGGTTTCACTTTGGTCTGAGTGTCCCAACTCACACACTTCAAAAGCCAGGTTTGGTTTTTAGACATAGACATGCTTCCAAATTTAGCTTGTGTGTTCCTATTGATATCTACAACATGAAGCCTTTTTCTTACATGCAAAAGTGAGGGGGATTCCACTATTCCAGCGGTTTTCTGCAGTTGGATGGGTTTTTATGGCAGGATACACTAAAGATAAGGGGCACCACTTAGCTTCACAGGAGTGAGTCTTTTCTTTAAAACCTGGAGTAGTCCCTAAACCTACCTTTACCCAAAAAACACCACCTGGTGCATTTAAAAGGGAACATGACAGAATAAAAGGTTTATTTCCAGCACATCTGTGTGGAGCACGGGGCTCTCAGCAGTGCAGGGGGGTTATTCTGGGTTGGCACGTGACTGCAATGAGACAGAGTCTTCTTGTAACCCCCAAAAGGTTTAACACATTGGCACAGAGATGCCTTTAATCTTGTTTCACATGTAAAGTCCTCTCCCCTTGAAAAAAAGCCCTTCCCCATCCCAAAGCCTCCGTGGCACATGGAGCAGCCAGTGGCTGTGGCTTTCAGAGCAAACCCAGAAGTATTATTCCATTTTCCGCTGAATAAAAGTATTGAGGTTTCTTTGTCAGGGAAAAGCGAGGCTGGATTCCTTTATCCCCCTGCCCTTTCCTCTCACAATGCCAGACTCTGTTTGGTGGGCCAAGGAGGGCTGTCTCCCGAGAGATCCCAACAGGATTCAGTCCTCTGGTAATGGACTCCTAATACTCAGTAGAACCATCAGCCTCCTCCACATTTCTCTTTGAACGAGGGTAGTCTGTCAGGGGTGGGAAGCAATTTAAAACCACTGGTAAAGAGAGAGCTTAGGTAGAGAAGAATGATTTCTTATCAAAGCTGCCAATAGAGAAGACCCAGGTGGTAGGGCCGAGGGGGATCCCAAAGCCCTTCCTGCTGCCTGGAATTAGCAGATGAGATTCAGTAACAAACGGTGGCTTTTAGCAGCAAAGCCCAACCTTTGCAGGGTGACGATTAACACCTCTGGGGGGAGAGGGAGGAGGGAGGCAAGAGCCTGGCACATCCTGGGGGGCTGCAGTGCTGAAATTTCCCTCTGTGGAACAAGAGATCCGTAGGTACGAGTGGCACTGGAATTTCAGAGCAGGGCTGGGATTCAAGGTGCCAATTAGAAAATTATATAAAACATTTTGTATACAAATATAGATGAGAAAAGTGGGCAATGGGAAGTCATAAGAACATGTGCCATGCTTAGACATGATGGTTAAAGAGGTCTATAGACCTGCTGGGGTTCATATCGAGGCACAGAGGAGGAGCACAGCAGATTTTTCAATGATTTGAGTGATTTTTCAGTTTATCTCTGTTGCTGGACCCTGTCAGAGGTGGGTCACTCACACCATCCTGTTCCATTTCTCATCCAAAGTGAAACTGAATTCTCATTTCTCTATATTTTCCGGGAAGAATGAAAGTAGTTTGTGTAAGAAACAAAGTTGTAGGAATAAAACATGTTTTCAAGCAAAGAAAGTTGGCATCTGCTGTCACTAAACAATTGGGGTTTAAAAACATGTACATTTAAAAACATGTTTTAAAGCACTATCTGTGGACAGGAAACACCTCAGACTGCAGTGAGTACATTTAGAGTTCTTCTAATACCTTTAGGTGTGTGGGGGGAAGCATAATCTGTTTTGATAAATCCTGACATTAAACAGTGATAAATAATTAAATATATTTAACTGTTTCATTAACTAAAGATAGATGGAGAGCACTCCAAAGATAGAATAGAGATCAAAAAGATTGAGGCTGGCTCTAAATTCCCCTGATGTTTTATGACACCATTTGTATTCTGTCACTCACTAGCTTTATGTATAGTCCAAGCTGTGAACTGAATACCCCATTCAGAAAGCCACTCACTCTGCATGTTATTGCAATTTAATATTTTCACACACAGACACATCATTATCTTGGAACCCGACACTGCAAGGAGAATTCAGTAATTTTTCAAGAGTGCTTTTTTTTTGTTCTGATGTGAGCACTGAGGCACAAGGCTGATCTAATGGCCACTCTCCCAATATTTAGTCTCTAGACAGATAGATCAGCAGGTTGATATTTGTCTGTTTGCAAGGATTCTTCTCATTTTAAACATGTGTGATGTCATTTCACTGAAAGAACTAAAAAGAAAGGTTAAGAGTCTGTCATTACCAACAAAAACTCCTTACATGCCTATAGCTTGTGACCCTGAACTAGATATATAGATACAGATAGATATAAAATCAAGTGAAAAGTTTGTCTTCAGTCTTCCATTACCAAAATATGACTATGGAATGGAGTTATCCCACTTATACTGGGATCCTGAGGGGGCAGAAATGCACATTCCTCTGGGCTGTGTGTGAAGAATCAGGAACACAGCTCTACAAATTGCAAGTTAAGAAAAATACAAGCACATTTAAAAAGATTTAAAAGCCAAGTCACACCAGAAAAAGGACTTTAGAAGTGGAGACAAAGGCAGGGCTGATTTCATCCAGGGAAATAAATGTATCTCACACCAGCCCCTTGGTAGCTAATCATTAACAGGCACTACATACAGATCCAGATATGAGGAAAAACTCTATATATGCCAATCCCATGGATGTCCCAAAGAGGTCAGTCCCTTGAGGGGCTGTTCCAAAGTCCAGCAAAGCCCATGGAAAGGCTACCATGAACTGCCACGAACTTCAGCAGGTTTTGGGTTTCAAGGTGCTTTGTGCCAGCAAATGTCCAACAGTGAGGAAGGTTCCCTTAAGGGAATGATGAGCTGCACAAGGTGAAAGGCAAACTTCCATCATGGAATTCACAATTCCTGGTCTTGGTTTAAACATGTGCCTCAATTTGCCGTCTTACAGCCTCAGAAATTTCATGAGGAAATGAAGGAGGGTTCAGGCCAAAGCAGTGCTCCAGAAATCTCCTATGGGTTCTTCTTTCCTTCTTTCCCCCCACCTTAGTTATTAAAGTACTGGATTCATCAGTGAATTACAGGGAATCCTCCAGGCAGTGGGGTTGGGGAAGACTCTTTCTCTGTGTTTATTCTGCAGGTGTGTGATTTGGGCTGAGTCACTGATCCATGGGAGTTCAGCTTCCCCAGACCAGCCTGCAAATCCTTCTTCCATGACTGAGAAGCCAAATTCCCCAATATAACCCAAGGCACCAGGACAGCACAGCCAAAGGCACTCTGAGGAGATGCTGGATGGAATTAGTGCTCAGCAGGACATTTCTCTGGTTAACACTCCAAGACTTGCTTCAGAAACTGCTAAACCATGATACTTAATAAGAATAAAACCCAAACAGTTACTGTCCATTGGGTAAAAATAGATTTATGGAGAGATGTTAAATGTGGGCTCCTTCCCCTGACCTACTGGAACAGACCCTGCTATTACAACAATCAATATTTATCTGGGTATTGACTCCTGGATCACAAGAGGAATTCTCTGGCTGTGGCTCAAGGCAGTCCTCCAGCACCAGCCCTACAGAGCCACATGTTCCCTGAAGAGCCACCCAAAAATGCTGCTTTATCTGAAAATGGGACTGAAAAAGCCAGAGTGAGTTAAAATGAAAAGCGGACTTGGACACATCTGTGTCATCCACCTGCTTGGCTGAGCAGCTGCCAGGAACCCAGCAGGGACTTTCCCAGGATATTTAACAGGTTGGTGTCTATTTGCTTCACAGGTGCACCCCTTCTTTTTTATCGAAATAGTCACAAACCCTGGACAACAAATTATTGGAGGAAGTACTAGAATTACCTTGGATGTCCAGATACTGTATTTGTGTGGAAAACCAGGAGTCTCTGAATGTCTGAGGGAGCACCAGTAGCTCCTGAGTTATTTCCTTAAGTACATCCCTGAAGATAACTTGGATTTCCTGCCTGCTCACCTGTGAAAATCCCTCCTTAATAGGCGCTACCATGAACAGAAGACAAAGAAGCAAATTCTCTTCTGAACTTTCTCTGGATAAACACTTACAGGGTATTCTAGCAGGAAAAAATTTAAGAACTCCCAAAGTAACCAAGATCTGGTTTTATTCATTCTATATGGGATACATGAGCAGAACTGTTGCTGAGCAAAGGGCTTTTCATAGTTCTCTGTGAGGTATCAACTGCTTTTTAAACCTGACTATTGTGCCATGTAGGGATTTAAATTTATTTTATTCCTATGTGATAATTCTAAAATAAAATATATGATCACTCGCAAGTTGTGCAGGTTCTTTATTTCACATTTAGGTAATAAAACATAAAATGAAACCAGTCCTTTTCTATAAACAGAAAAAAATATATGGTTAAGCAATTTTATACTACATGAACTTCCAGCACAGCCATTTAAAAATTAATTTAAATGATTGAACCCAAAAGGTCCATTTGCCATGAAATAAAAAACACTAAACACTGTCCTGAAAGGAAACAAAATGCCAGACTACATGTAAACAAAAGCTTTTTTTTATTAGTATCTGAGATGGAATGAAAGGTTTTGAGCCAAATCTGGAATTTAAAAAAAAAAAAAAAAAGGGAAAATCTAACGTGGTAAATTCAACAAAATCATCCCCAAACCCTTGGTGGGAGCTGGACCAACACAAAGGTCATTAATGAGATGCTGATCCAGGAATCACAGAGATGTGAACCCCTCCCATTTTACAGATGGGGTAACTGAGAGTAAATTATTTGCTTAAGCTGGAAAAGTTGTTCATGTGCTTAGTAAAATATGAAAATCCTACTTTCTCTGCATCCTGTACCAGGTAATATCATTCCAATGTGCTCCACATTGGGTTTGTGTCAGTAAGAGGCTCAGGAGCTGCCCCCCTTCCACCACTGCTCCTCCTCCAGCTTTTCCATGTTCAGAGCAAAACTTCACATCCAGCTTCCCATATTTTCCTTACAGCCAACAAATCCCACACCCAAAGAACAATAATGCTGGGCAGGGACCATAAATACATTTGCTAATAGAGCCCTTGCTGGAGGCCAGTTTTGGGCATAGAGCTGGCCCCAGCTAGTCCTAAAACTCGGGAAAAGCTCCTCTGTGAGGAAAGTTTATGCAACAATGAAGGAAAAGTCTCCTTTTTCCCCTCATCCTGCAGCTTCCCCTGACACCCTGCATAGCCCAGGGGCAGGGCTGGACTCTGGAGCAGGGCAGGGAACCAAAACAGAGCTGTGGTCCCACTCCCACCCTTCCCACAAGGTCACTGTCACCACCCTCCCTCCTCCAGACCCCGTCGCTCCTTCAGCCTGAGGGGAGAAACTGCTTTGAGCTGCTTTAGTCCCCCTGAAGTGATTTTATTCCAAGTAGGAAATAAACTTGATGTTTCTTTTCCCTGCAATACCAATAAAACAATAACTTGATATCGCTTCTAACAAGACGCCGCTGCTGTAAAGTTAAAGATAGGGAAAGAAAATTAACTACTGGTTATGACAGCAGGGGAAGGGAAAAGGAATAAATAAAGCTGAGTGTGTGCAAGGGAGCAGATGGCTCATGTCCAGTGTGGCCCATCCTCTGTGGATCACTTCTTTGAAAAGGAAGTCCTTGCCACTCCAGAAAATAGCAATCTGTCTAAAAAACACTGAGGTTTTATAATTGATCACTTCTTAAGTTAAGGAAAAAAACCAAAGCAAACCAAACTACATTTCTCCACCAGATATTGATCTGCAGATAATAAAAGTGAATCCCCTTAAACCAGTTATAGACAATTATTTGTACATTTTATGCACATACACAGAAAATCTCTTGGGTTGTGTCCTCAGCTGGTGAAAATTAGGTTCATTGATGTTGATGCTGATTTACATGAGTTGAGGATTTGGCCTCTCAGTTTAAAAACACCCCTGAGTTTATCAGTTTAACCTCAGAATCAGGCACGGGTGCTCTGCCCAGCATTAGTCACTGATTGTATATGTCTTAAACCAGCACTGAGCACTTACATGGGAAAGAGATACACATTAAAATCAGCAAAGAACAGGTTTGTGGCTGAATTGTGGTATCTGAAAAACACTGTCTGATGGAGTGTGGGGAACACAGTGTGAACCAGACCAGGCTCTGGTGTCCTCCTCCCCTTTGGGTTCAACTCTGCAGAGCGCTGGGAGCTGCAGGCAGGCTATGTTGGGCTGAGCCTCAGAATTAGGATGGGGGGCTGGTTTTGGGAGCACAGCAGAAGGGTGGACACAATGTTCCCTCTTCCCCTCCCACCCTCAGAGCCCAAAGGAACACTCAGAACTGCTCCAAGTTATTGCCTGCTGGGCTGCGTGGAAAGAAAAGCTGATAGAAGGCGAGGTAGTGGTTGAAATGATGTTGAATTCCACAATATTCTTAATTTGAACTCTGGGAAAAACTGCTCCTTGCACTTGCCTTCCTGAAAACTGGGATTACAACTGGTACATGCAGATTTGGTTAAAAAATACCCTGTGTTTCACTCAGTGCTAGCAGTCCATCTCCAAACCAGAGAGCTTCAGAGAGACAGGCTTGGATTTTCTGCTGGGGAAGCAACCTATGAATCATTCAATAAAGCCTCCGTGCGATAATGAATAGCCAACCTTCTCTGGTGGTGATAAGATATTTTAACTGAAAACATCAGGCCATGTTTAAAAAATGATTACAAATTATTTTAACAGTGTATTTGCAGAGGGTTATAAAAACAGCTATAATATTTTTGTCTTGGATTCTAGAATTACCAGGGTGACAGCTAATGCAGTAATGATTTGTTTCAAATGCCAGTGTTTAAGCTGTATAAAGCTGATTTTATACATTTTTCCAGTAGGCCGCATTGTAGTTAATGAAATTAAACACACCAATCGCATTTGTCCCCAGGGGATGAGGAACTGAACACGCCACTGGTTTATTTTTTTATTAAAATAAATTGCAGCCAGCAAGATGGACTAATTGCCTACAGAATTGAAAAAGAAACATTCCATTGATATAATTAAGCCAATTTTCATGGACAAAAATAGTTATAGTGGATATAAAATAAGCAGAGCATTCAGTGCAGTTTGACTTCTCCCCACCCTCTGTATTTTGTACAGAACATTAACTATTAAACAAATATGGAGCTCGGCCGGGCTGACAGCGTTATCTGGTAATGATGGCTAAATTGATCCCAATAGCTGGGGCCAGGGCATTGTGTCTCAGGGCTCTGGTGGGAGAGTTCCCAAGCCAAGAACAACAGACCAGCACAAACCTACCACATCCAAATATGACCTTAAAGCAAAACACCTGAAAGATGTAAAACTATCGAGACAAAAATAAATCAGCACCTGGTTCATTCTGGGCTGACACTTCACCCCGAATGCCTGTGCAGCCCCTGCTTTGGGGAGGGCTGTGGTCCAGCCTTCCCCACTTTTGTCCCTAATATAATTACAAAAAGTGAATGGTTAAGAGAAGACAAAGTCTTTCCACACCAGCTCAACGGAGACCGAGATTTACCGTGATCGGAGCATTATTCTGTGGCCTACTGGAAATAATTTGGCTGTCTCAGTTCATTTTCACCTGGAAAATGTCTCCCCAAGAGGATCAGTGGTCTCGTTTGCAGCACAAAAGTGGGTTCAGTGGTATTAAAAAAAAAAAAAAGCAAGAGTCTTTTTAACTTTTTTTTTTATATAAGTTTAGGGAAAGCACCTCTTTGGGGAAATATGATGAAAGTTCAGTCACCCTCTGAACAGAAACTTTCCTTCCTCCCACTGTCTTGCACACCAAACATCTCTGCACAGAGAAGCACTTCAATCCATGCAAAAGGAGTTCAAATTCTAGTCCTTCCCACCAACACATCCTTCATTGCAAGGAAATTTCTTCCCAATTACAAATAAAGAAGATTAAAAAAAAAAGTCCTTATTCAGCATGAGCATTCAGAAGCATGAAGCACACTTATTCCAGGGATAAAAGTCCTATTTCATTTTTATTAGCAAAGAGGGTCACATCATTCACTGAATGAAGAGAAGGAAAAAAACCCTCCTCGGGACAGGGACACCCCGTTACAGATTTGGACACTGCACAACACACAACCTACTGCAAATAAAAATGAAAATAAACAGCCCGTGAGTAGGTAGCGGTGATGCATGAAAATCCATTAAGAAAAATAAAAGAAATAATAAGGTCATAGATCTTTCCCACTCTGACATCCCTGACCTGAAATTCCTCCAGAAAGAAAAAAAAAAAAAGAAAAAAAAGGCATATTTAAGATCAGAAAGCATAGCAGTAATTTTGGTGTGGAATGCTGGGCAGCACTGACATATCAACAGGCTGTTACCCAGAGAGTGGAAACAAATGTGTTTGCACATCCCCTTCAGATGTCTTCATCCCTAACTGCACACAGGCACTGTGTATGTGTATTTATTGATGTGCTGGTTACTCACCCCACGGGATTAACAATATCTTTGGGGAAATAGGCATGAGAAAATCATTATTAGGCTGAGATTTGGATGCTTTCAGTTAGCATTCAGAATTGTTTAAGCTGGTTATTTAAATAATCTCTAACTGGGGAAAAAAATAAACATATTCAGTAATAGGGGAGAGCCAGCAAGTTGTGGGGAAAAAGTCTGAGCTTGTCCTGGCCCAAGGAGAGCACAGACAGTCTTAGGTCCATCAGCTTTACATATAGAAAAAGTCGAGATTGAAAACACAGATTTTTCTTCCACTAAACAATTTCACACCTCAGAAGTTTAATGCAACAAGGTGAGGGAAAATAATAATAAACAGACGGGATGCAAATTTTACAGTTATAAGGGCAAAAGCAGCTCTGAAAAATGGGGATTCTTCTCCTGATCCTGTCACCAGGAGCGGCCAGGGATCCTCCACAACTCAGCACACACCTCCCCTTCCCCAGCTCTGCCGCAGGACTAAATACCTTCCCTACAGTCAAGGTGGCTCCTAAGCCTCACCTCAGTAATGTTTGCAAACTTCCTAGGCCTTTGTCTTTAAAGCACTATATTAAATAGCACACAGCTTTTATAAAACATATAAGCCATAATAATCATAACCATAATCACAATAATAATACTTTTCACTCAATAGGGCCTTTCCTTCCGAGGAGCTCCGGGTGCTTTGCAAACACGAATAAGCAGCCGCGGCGCAGAAGGAGATTTCCCTCTCGCACAGAAGATTCCCTTGTCATTCACCTCAGGTATTTCAGCCCACAATCGGGGCTGTTTTCAGCCCGTGCGGGCAGGTGTAACCCCGGCACAGCAGGCAGGATGGAGCATTCCTGCAGCACCGGGCATGGAACGCTTCCATCCGGCTGAGGAGGGGGTATTATTACAGCGAGCAGCAGCGCTGAATTACACCGCTCCCGTGTTGTGAAATCCTAGCTCCTGCCTTGCCTTTTGCCTAGAAGGGAGTGGAGATTGTGTGTGTTTCAGGTACACCTGGCTTGCTCCAGACTCATAGTTCCGAATCCTGCCCGTTTCGGCTCCTCTTATCCTGGTAAACGTGTGGCTGAACATCGGACGGTGCCCGTTTTTGTGAGGCACCCAAGAGCAATACTCTGCTCTTCCTGACCTCAGTGTCTTCCTCAGGTATTTTTAATAGCAACTCTTACGAACATGCTTGGTTTGTTTTTTTCTTTTAGCTCATTGAAGACCTCATTTGCTATCACTGAACTGATACAGCAGGTCCAACACAAAGTCGAAAAATAAAACAGCTTTAGGGGTTAAACTAAGTTTTTAAAGTACAAATTCAGTCCAATTTCTGCACGTAACATTCTGGTTCATGGCCATGCAGTACCTGTGATTTCACAGTGTGTTGAAAGACCTCTGTATGTGCATTGTCGACTCGACAGACAAATGCATCTGCACAGACACCTTTTGCACCGACACGGAGGTTTTATAGGACACGGGAATTCAGTGAAATTGCAATAACGTGCCTCTCTTTGATACACTTTATAAACTTCCATTTATACACGCACCCGCCAATGCCCTGTGATGTAAACACACGTGGATAGACATCACAGGCACTTCATCCGAGCTGCACGGACACCCACGAGCACGGACGTTATCGCAGGCCAGGACTCAATCCCCGATTCCTGCGTCTCCTTTGGCACTTTGGCACCTCAAACCTGCTGCTCTGCGGGCGAAAGAAGCCAGTCCCCCACGTCAAACCACCAGCTCGATCGCCCATTTGCCAAGTTCCTGCCCAGACCAAGGAAAGGACGCGCTTTGCACTCGTTCCCTCTGTTCTTTTTCCCAAATAAATCACGCGGGGCGGGCAGGGGAACTGATAAATTATATCTGCAGAATTCGGATAATTTTTTTTAAGTGCAAAGCGATCTTAAATCCTCGGCAATTTTTGTTGAAGCGCTAATTACACATCACCTTAATTAGCGGATCAAACCCCCCCTTCCCTGCCCAGCATCCCTAATTGCCTAATTGAACAGATCCGGGGCAAGACTTAGGGGGGGACCCAGCGACGGCGGGGACCCGGCGGCGGCCCCGCACCTGCGGCGGTCCCAGCACGGCCCCGCTCCCGGGAGAGCCTTGGCGAGCTCCTGGTCCCCGAGGGAAGGGGGAGCCGGGTCGGGCACTGCCCTTCCCGGAGCCGGTGGCTGGCACGGGCCAGTGTCCGCCCTCGGGCTCCGGAGCCCTGGATGGGGACAGGGCAGAGGAAAAGGCTTGAAAATGGGAAAAACCTAAGCGGCCGAAAGCGCCGTAAATTTTCCTCCTCCATGTGTTCCAGCACTGGAACCGTCTGTCGGAGCACAGACACAGCTGCGCGCCGGGAAGTGGCGCTTGGGCTGCAGCCTCCGTGTCCGCTCCTCTCCCGCTCCCTTCCCCCCCCCCCAGTCTCATCACCCCCAATTAAAAAAAAAATAAAAAATAATAATAAAAAAATATATATGAATAAATGGAAAGCCTGTCTCCTCTTGGAAGGCAAAGCCTTAAATCGAGAAGCAGGTTCCGAGGAGCGCAGGACTGGATTGACAACCATTTCCCCACTAATCCAGCCTGCCTGGAGGATGCACCAGCTCTGCCTCAGAACTCCAGCTCCAACCTTTGCCTCGGTCATATTCCTAATAGTGAAAAGCAAACGGGACCGTGGAAATATTGGCCACCGTTTGCCAGCACAAGCATTTGTTTAGAGTCTGCCATCCTGCCCAGCCGTGTGTGGCTGGGAATTACATTTGTACTCTGAAATTCAGGGATTTCGAAAGGAAACGAATTTGCTTTCGGCGTGCAGCACCCAGCTCCTGTGTTATTTGCCTCCTCTCGCCAGCAGCAGCGAGACCCCCGGCCGCTGCAGGACCTTCTCCCCACTCACCCATATTTTATTTTCTCGCTGAAGGACGAGGCCCGCGGAGCCGGGGACACGGCGTGGCCTTCTCCTACCTGCCCGTCCCGCAGATCCCCTTCGGGGCTGCGGGTGGCCGAGCCCTCCGGAGCCGCAGGGCACAGCCCGGCCCGTGGGCCCGGGGGATGCGCAGCCCGGGGGGCTGCAGGGTCAGCGCTCACCTGGGCACCCCCGAGGCTACCGCGCCTCCCGCACCCTCACCGAGCCCCGTCTTTTGATTTACAGCCATTACTCAAGGCTCCCAGCCCAAAGGGAAGCCACAATGCGACAGAAAGCCATTCCCGGCTCCGGTTCAGCTCCGCTGCCTCCAGTACCTGCCGCTGTCCCGGTGAGTCGGACTGAAATTGCCGAGAATTCCTCTCCCACCCCAGCGCACACGCGTTCGTCCCCTTTCCCAGCCAGGTAATAGAGCCGAATTCCCAGCGGAGCCTCACATCTGCTTAAAATATTGTCCAATGAAATGAAATTCTACAACACACCGTGTTTTTAATGCCCCGCGTCCCGCACGGCTCAGCGGCCGCGCACCGGGGGCCGTGCGGGCTTTCACAGCAGCCGCACACGGTCGTGGGGCTGGAGCGCCCAGAAAAGCAATTTGGGAAGGGACCTGAGGGGTTCCGTGCAGTAACCGAAGTTCTCGCTCCCTTGCTGGTGGAAATACAGCGGGATCCCTACACTCGTGTCCGTGTTTAATCTGTTTCGCAAATAAATACTCCTGGGATATTGAAACCTTAGCTTCGGACTACTGTTTTGAACTGTGATCCCTAAAAAATCCTCAGCTGAAACCCCATAAACCGTTGGGCCTTGTATTGTATTAAACACCTGATTTTAATCAGGGCTCAGCCTCCGAACAGGCGCTTCCAGGCGTGTTCGCGGCCACTCCGCGGCTCCCGGGGCCGCATCTTCCGCGGCCGGGAAGGGCTCGCTCCCGGCCAGGGAGCTCCCAGCTCTTCTCCGAGCACTTAAGATATCCAGGCACCGAAAACCTCTTGGTTCTTAAGCTGCAGAAACTCTCTGAGAGCTCACCGGGGGAACCCGGGGCAGCGTGGCGGGTCCCACCCGCGCTGAAACGCGGCTGGACCCGCATCGCGCCCACGGGGGCACAGCTGCAAAATCCCGGCCCTGCACTGCAGCTCCGGGGCGCATCTGCACACACCCGGTGTCTTTTGCAGAAGCAAAAAAAAGAGAAGGAGGGAGGGCGAAAGAGTAAAATAAAAAAAATTAAAAACAAAATATAAATATTCTGCTTTATTCAATCATTTAACTTCGCTTTTCAAGCCAAGAGAGCTCTGAAAATTACTCTTCACTTTAACAACTTAAAACAATAAGTGATGACTTTTTAAAAAGTTATTATTTGAACGGGGGCGTTTAAACGAGTGTTTATTGGGGGGGGAAATAAAATAAAATTACTGGATTAATCGAAAAAACTTCCCAAATAACGTCTCAGCGATGTGCTGATAATGCTGGTCACGCAAAGTGTGACCAATCCTGTCCTGAGCAAGGTTTGTGCCCGCAGAGCCGAGGAAGGTGTGCGGGGGGCACACGGACACGGCTGGGGAACTGGGGGACCTTCATGGAGCGCGATGGAAATGTCGCTACACGGAGGTAAATCACAGGGCCTGGGGCAGCGGCGGGGCGGCTGGAAAACGGGAGCGGCGGCCGGGGCTCGGGGCCGGCGACAAACCCGGCGACAAGGGGACTTTGTGAGGAAAACTGGACCGAGGAGCCGCGCTGGCTTTGGAGAACGGGGTCCCCCCTGGAAAGGGGGTGTCCCCCCCGGGAAGGGGGGACCGCGGCTCATCCCGGGGGGCCGGGACCACTCGCGCCCGCTGACCTTGGCCACTGGAAACGGCTCCGAATTACGAACTTGAATGACAAAATAAACCTTGAAGCCCACGTGTGGGAGCGCTGCGAACACCCGTGACCCTTCAGCAGCCCCGGTTTGAAGCTGAACCCCGAAGGATGTTTGGGCAGGGCCGGAGCCGCCACCTGCCCCCCCCTCACCTTGGGGGGGTGATCACCGGGGGGTGCGGGGATCTCCCCCCTGCTCGCACCCGGCTCTGAGCGCCTCCGCATCCCCCGGGAAGCTCCCGTGGAAACCCACGCGGGATAAACCAGACCAGCCGCCGCTGCTCCCCGGAGCCTTCTCCGAGCACTACGAGCAGAGTTTCTAGCGGGGTACAGACTGCGCTGGAACTTCGGCAGCCTCCAGATATTTCGCACAGAGCCGGAGCGAAACAGAAACTACGTAGTAATAACAGTAATCATAATAATAATAATAGTAGTAATAATAGTAATAATAATAATAATATACAAGAGAAGGACAGAAAAGCTGCCCGGGCTCCGGGATCCTCCGCTGCACCGAGCCTAACAGGGAATCGGCGAGGAACAATCCCGAGCCTTTGCAACGGGACTGCGGGAGCGGGGACAGCGGAGTCCCGCTCTTCCCTACAAAAGCCACACTCTCGTCCTCGGAAAATCCATTCTAAAAACGACTCGAACGAAAGAACGGGGAAAGGTCCGCTAGAACACGGAGGGAAAAGCTGCGCGAGACTTACGAGCTGCAATTCCACCCCCAAGTAAATTTTAAAAAATTAAAAATTAAAGACACTCCCCCATACTCCCCTCCCCCAGACCTTCTTAACCCCCAGCTGGGACACCCGAGCTGCCTTCAGGATCTTCCCTCTGGACCTGCGACTCCAAAGCCCCTCACTGAGAGCGGATCCATTTTTGCTACAAATTCTCTTCCTTCCCTCTCCTCGATAATTGTTCCCGAGACCAGAAGGGTTTCTCCCACCCCCCC
Source organism: Campylorhamphus procurvoides (assembly GCA_013396655.1). Lineage (NCBI taxonomy): Eukaryota > Metazoa > Chordata > Aves > Passeriformes > Dendrocolaptidae > Campylorhamphus > Campylorhamphus procurvoides. The sequence continues at coordinate 187,124 of WBMV01002667.1, read as the reverse complement.
CTTTTGCCTCTT
>WBMV01002667.1:0-187087 GCA_013396655.1 Campylorhamphus procurvoides | reverse complement strand
GGCGGTGGGGCTGCGGCCGCCGCGGGGAGGGCAAGAGGGGCTCCCTGTGCCCCCGCAGCCCCCGGCCCGGCTCCGCGCCCCCGGCCCCGCCGCCGGCACGCGGAAGAAGGGAGAGAAAGGACCTACTTTTGGGCAGTTTTCTCGCCCTCGCCTTGGATCTCATCGTGTCGGCGTGTGGATTCCTCTCCTCCTCCTTGAGCCCAGAAGCAGCTACACACTATCTTCATCTCCCCAGCATTGTCAGTTTGGACACCTTCGCACATGCGCACAGAGCATTCAATCTGACACCCTCACCAGGGCCAAAAAAACTTTCCAATGTATTCATCATCATCAGGCTGGTTTGGGCTTTTCTTTTTTTTTTTTCTTCCCTCTTTTTTTTTTTTTTTGTCCTATCCTCTTCCTCAGACCACTTATCTCTGCCCCCTCCTCTCTCCCAGCACCATCACAGCCTTCCTCTGATCTGCCCCTTTAAGAAAAATCAGCCCTCTCCGCTCCTAACCCTCCGCACACTGACCTTACACACTGGACAATATTTAAGGATCAAGGTGCCATCCTATAAAGAGGTGATTATAACTACATTCTTATTATTACTACTATTATTATTACTACTAAATAGCAATGCTGAAGAGAGTTTGTTAACAGATGTCATCTTGTAATCGTACCTGGTTTAGACATGCTTTAGTTTTTAGTCTGAAAAATATTTATTTACCTAACTTTTCTACCAGCGTCTATCTTTATTTTCTTCCCCTTTTTTTTTTTTCACCCTTTTTCTTCTTTCTCGCCCCCTTCGGCTCAGGGGAAGGGGGGCGATTTGCATAACTTTAAGAATAATAACTTTTAAAATCACTGAATTTGCGCTGTTGTGTTTTGTCGGTATTTCTCGTGTTTCTACCAGAATTTTTCTGCGCTCGGCAGTTTCGCTCCTTCTCCCCCGCTCGAGTTGTCCGCGTTTGTGGGTGTTTTGACCCGGGCCGCGGCCCCAACGCCGCGGCAGCCCAGCCGGGAGGGCCCCGGGCCCCGCACCCCGTCGGGAGGGCACGGGGAGGGAAGGGCGGCCGCTCTCCTCTGCCTTCCAGGTGGAAGGCAGCGCGCCGGGGCAGCGCTCCCCAGGGACGGGGGAAGCCGAGAGACACGCGAGGAAAGGGGGGAGAGGAAGCACAGACACCCCCGGAGCGTCGGGGAGCCCCGCAGGACCTGCCCAGCCCCCGGGAGCAGAGGTAGCGAGCGCCCGGGCAGAGCCGCTTTGAAGAGAGGGGCGAAGTGTAAATAGCCGGTGATTGATGTGCTGGCTTTGACTGCGGAGAAAGCACTATTTTAATTCAAGTGGCCAGGTCAGATGGTCACGGAAGAAGGTTGAAAGGTAGGATTTAATGAGATTAATATGGAGAGAGGGAGAAACGCGCGCCTTCCTAAACATTCCATAAAATAATGGGGTGAGGGGAGAGCGGCGCTCCGCGCTGGAGGTGCGGACCCATCCCGGGGAGAGCCGGGAGCCCTGGCATCGAAGGGCACCGCAAAAACAAAGCAAAACTTGTGTGGGTGCGTCAGGTCTCTGCTGGAAGCCATTCCGCCAGCTGCACTCCTGCCCTGCAGGTGGAACTGGGGAGGGGGGAATATTCCTGCTAATTACCGGTTTTCCCCTCCTCAATAAACTCTTTAATTGCAAATAGAAGCAGGGGCCTTTCAGACGCTACCGAGGAGCCGCGTTCGAGGGAAGGGTGGGGGGGCAGGAGGACAAATAAAATAAATCCGTCTGAAGGGAACTTGTAGCCACGTGTCGCCTAAAATGCCGAAGCGGTGCCTGTGAATTCCTGCCTCGAGGACGCCGTTCCACGGCGCGGCGGGCACCCCGAGGTTGGAAAAACAAGCTCTTCCCAGCCTCACCGGTGAAAGAGGAGCTCGAATATTTCCAACCCATTGAAATATTTCTTCCAGCAATCCTGGGCACTCGCTGTCCTCGCGTCCCCCACCGGGCTGCTCCTGGGACGGACAGATTTCAGTTTGAAAACGTCGTCCCGGGTTATTTCTCGCTGTTATTACAGTGAATAAAGCCGGGAGACCCGCGGCTGGCGAGGGGAGGATGCCCCGGTCGTCGCGTTCTCCGCCTCGAGACGAGAGAAGAAGGGCATGGAGGGCCCGGAGCACCGGGCCGGGACCGGGCAGGGTGGCCCGGGGCACCGGGTTGGGACAGCGGCCGTACCCCCCCTCAGCCCAAGCCCGGCACAACCGCGGCTTTTGTTTTCTTGCCAAAACCTCCTGCATCCCCAGCATTCCGATTCCCGCAGGAATCAGCTCCTGCGGTAAATAGCCGACCCCCAGCGGACCCGCTCGCAGATATTTAGGGACACGCAAAACTCTGCCGGGGGTGCATGTGGAGGGGGTGGGGGTTCGACCACGGTTTTGGTGATGCTTCTGCCAACGAAGCCACCGAGAAGCGGCACGGGGGGTCTTTCCACTCTGCTCCGGCCGTTCCTGCCGGGTCGAGGCGGCGGTGGCCGGGCCGGAGCGGGACTCCCGCACCCAGTGGCGTGCACGGAGCGGGGCCGGGCGGCGCGTCGCTCTGTCGGGCCGGGAAAGGGGAAAAACACGGGGGAAAAAAGCCCAAAAATAAAAATGTGTGGGGGAAGAGGAGGTGGAAAATAAGAGAACGAAATCTGAAGGGCCCGTGCCGGGGTGACCCGGCGGCGGTCTGCGAGGCGCGTGGGAGAGGACACGCTGCTATTCCCAACACGAGTGGGATTCGTCCCGCACTAGGCACAGGTGGGTGATTACGGTTAAGCCCCCGGGAACGGGCCCCGTTTTCCCTGCTCGCTTTAAGCCAAACCATCTCGAGAGACTGGTGGCGAGGGCAAGGGCCGGGGTGCCCCAGGGATAGCGTGACCCCGGGACACGCTCCTGCGCCCACCCAGGGCTATTCCTGGCTCCACGGGTGCCTCGCTGCAGCCCGGCACTGAGATCTCCGTGGAAGGAGCGGGGGTCCCGAAGCTCAGCAAACCCCTAGAGCGAGGTGTGCGGCCCGGGCAGGAAGCACCTCGCAGCCCTCCAGGAATCCCCGAAGCCCCCCTGTCCCGTCGGGTGAGCATCCCGCGGCGGCCACCGGGTATTCCAGCCTGCACCTGTTTGAGTGCGTGTCGCTTCCACGGGGAATGGCAAATTAATTAGTGTGGAGGGAGGGAGAAGCGCCAGGAAGCTTCTCGGTTCTCCCGGGTCAAGCCGGGTGGCTGCCAAGGAGCCGGGGCCCTGCCCGGCCTGGAGCCACTCGTGCTTCGCCAACACCCGAGGAACTCTGGCCACGGCCAGCCTGGGGCACCCCGGGATGGCTGAAGGGAAAAACGATTCCCCCAGAGGTGGCCGATTTTCCACGGAGCTTTAATAATTGCCTCTTTCAATGAGAGAAGCAGCCATGTCCCTCTGCACCACACGCGTGTCAGGGGACACGGACCCCCAGTGCCCCAGTGTGTGGGGGGGGTATGTCTGGCGGGTCTGGGGGCACAAGAAAGCGGGCGATACCGAAACCTGCCTGCTCAGAGTTTATCCCCTCCGCCCTCGCCCCTCTTTTGCGCCTCCATCCCTCTCCTCTCCCCGATAATGGACATTTCAGCGCGCAGCCCCCGCAGCGTGGGGGTCCTCGCAGCTCTGGGGAGGGGGCGCTGGAGCGGTGGGGTTTGAGGGTGGGTTCCCTGGCATCTCCACTGCAAGCCATGCGTTTCCCGGGTGCCTCAGAAGGCCAGCTTGGGAAACACGCTCCAGGTGAAGGGCTGCGTGGCAGCCGCCCGGCTCGGCTCCCTTCGGGGCCGGTGCTGCGTGGCCCTCCCGGGAGCACCGGGCTCGGGTGGGCACCCACTGACAGCGGGGAACGGGAAAAGGGAAAGGCGCTTTGCGAGCTGTTTTGCACAAGTATTTTTAAGTAGTAAAGAAGATTAGAATGGTTGCGCTAGTCCGGCTTGTCCGGGAGCTGCCGCACACCCCGAGTAACCCCTTCCCAAGGATTTTCGCATAAATCACTCCTTGTTCCTGCGCGCGGTTGCGGCGGGATTAAATCAAGAATTAATATTTTTAACTACGCAAGAGCCCGGCTGCACAGGACGGGGCTGCGCTCCGCGGGGTCAGCGAGCCCCACGCAGATCAGGCGGTAAGAATGTCACACACTTCCCTAGGGATTTTCCGTCCTAATCTGCCGTTAATAAACGGGGGAACCGCACCCACGAGGGGACGAGGGGCTGCCGCGCACCTACGCCACGGAACAGCGTGCCTCTCATCCCCCACCGCCGGGGGATTCCAACACCTTTGGGACGCGGTCCCGAGCCCCGGTCCCTGCGTGGAGCCGGCGCAAGGGGGCGATTAAGGACAGCCTGGAGCCCCGGGGGGGCCCGGGGGGAGCCCCCGCCGAGCATCCCCCGCCCCAGGCCGCCAGCGGGGACAGTTTGTTTGCGTTCCCAGCACCGGCTCTGCTGGCAGGGCGAGGCGAAAAACATGAAAATAACAAAAATAAAACTCTGCAAGCGTGGCTGCAGCCCCCCCTTGGTGAGGAGCTGGTGAAACCTGGCCGGGGTCCCCCTCAGTGCCGGTTCCTCCTGGAGCCCCTCCATTCTCGGGCTCAGACCTGCTCTACACGCAGGTGAAGGGTGACCGAGGCTCAGTGCTGGAGTCACATCCTCCACCCTCCAGACCCCAGCATGTCATTCCCTGAAGTGACCTATTTACACACTCATTGGTTTAGATTAGGGTATTTTTACACGAAAATCTTTTAGCAGCTCCGGAACAAGCACTACTGAGAAGGACAGAAATGGCTGCATTTGTTGCAGGGGAAGAAAAAAAAAAGAAAGAAAAAAAAAAGAAAGAAAGAAAAAGAAATCAAGTCACTCTTACTCGTCCTCTTAGAGATGAAATACAGGGGGGAAAGGTTAATATCGCTGCAGAACCTGTGCCTGCACGTCACTGCCCTGTACCTCACTTCCCTGATATTCCACTGCACTGAAACCCGTCTGTGCATCAAAATGAGGTTATGAGACTAATTTTTTTTTCTTATTTCTAGAAGAAAACACTGGCTGCTCTGGCCATGAAAAAACACCGTGTAAATTGCCATTTCAGATTTTTCAAAAAACATGTTCAGCTCTAAGAATTCTTTCGAATTCGTTACACTCCACCGCGCGAGGCTGCGCCTTGCTGGCCCCGGCGAAGGTAAAAATGCACGTCCTAAAATAAGAAGTAAAAAAAAGAAAAGCACCATTTACATTTGAATATCTAACTTGAACAGGATTATAATTACAATCGTCAGAGATCGAGCAGTGTTGTCTCCAAAACGGCAGCTCATGAACAGACAGTTCCAGAGATGTAAACACAGCAGTTTTAATCATGACGGTCTCTGGGAATGAAGGAAAATTAAGGAGTTATAGCAATTTTTTCAGACGTTTGATCAAAATATTTTTGCCCGGAGATCGCTTGCCAAATGAAAGCAAAATGGAAACGATGGGCACTGTAATTCAGCAGAGTTTTGTCATTGAAAGAGCTCAAGCCCCCGATCTCTCAGGGCAGAGGGTTCTACTTCGCCCGAGGCTTTCGGGAAGGTTCTCTCCCTGCAGGAGGTAGCCCTGGGACACAGGTATTGGGGAAGTAATTTTCGATCAGACATTTTTCAACAGAAATACCGTACACCGAAGGCACTAAAACGATCTGTTATTCGTCTTTTCCCTCTGAATTAACAGAACTCCCCCAATTTAGAGCTTCCAGCGGGCTGCAGCACCCAGAGGGGCTGGGGCGCATTAACCCTCTCATATAAATGGCACTGGGGCTCCCTTGGCCCGGGGGACCACCCGCTCCTCCCCGGCGAGCCCGGAGCCAGGCCCGTACCCGGCCCCGCACCGGGCTCCGACCGGGGACCGACTCGCTTTAATAGTTCTGGGGGAGAAGGGAAGGGGTGTGAGCGAACCGCAGCCCCCTCCCAAATTGCCAGTTGCTGTCCTGCCAAAGATCTGGGGCATCGGAGCCCTCCCTGCGGACATCACCCCTTCTGGGGGTGACTCTCCTCTCCTGGAGCCCCAACAGGAACGTGGCCAGGAGCCCCGGAGGAACTCCTGGGGGATGCCCCCCTTTTCCCCGCTCCCCCCATCGCCTGTGGGTGTAGGGGATGTGGGGGATCAGTCCCCGAAACACAGGGCGATGGCTGCCCTGACCCGACGGGGGGGACACCCGAGGCCGTCCCGTTTCTCCTCCGCTTTTGCCGGGGACCGCGGACGGAGATGCGAAGCCCCCGCTGCGGAGGGTGCCGGGCCGGGGGTGCGGAGCCCCCGGGGGTTACGAGCCGGCTTTACTTGCACTTCCCCCTCTAAAGACGGCTGGGGCGGAGTTGCCTGGATAATTATTAGCTATTAATTGAGTTCAAGACCTTTTATGGCGATGGGAAATGAGGAGTCCGACCACTAATCCCAAGGAGGGGCTGCGCGCAGCCAAGAGCCGCGAACGCGCCGTCCAGGGCTGGCCTGACACAATGTCCCGGGGGCGGGGGAAGAGGGGCGAAAAAAATTCATTAGGTGAAAATTATAGAAACTTTAAACCGAGGGATTTATTTACGAGACACCTTCGAGAGCTGCCGCTGAGAGGGGGAGAGAGGGGTGAGAGCCCCCGGCAGTGCCCGACGGGGCGGACCGGGGGCTGCCCCGGGCAAGGTGAGGAGCGGCGGCCCGGCCTCCCCCCGGACCCACAGGGAGCAGCGGGGCTGCTCTTACCGATTCCGTTTCCTTATCTTTACACGCTTCCACCTTCCAATTAAACTTCCCCAAATTGCCAAAAGCCTGATTTGCATGCAAGGGACCCCGCTCAAAGATGCTAACTTATTGTCTCCTCCCAGAACTTAACATTTCTCTCTTCAGTTCCCACTTGAAAGAAGTTTTAGAACAGTATTCAAAGACTGTCCAAACGAACAAAACCTTCCCCTTCGCTAGGGAGAGAAATCCGGTGTATTCAATACGAGGGCATATTCTCAGAAGTTTGCAGATTTGGGTTTAAAGGCGGTATTGTTCGTGCCTTTTTCCTGAAACTTCTTTTTTTTTTCCCACTCAGCGCACGGCTCACATGCCTGCAAAGGATTATTAAAATAAAACATCATAGAGCATTTTTTCCTCTTTTTTTTTATTGTTTAGAATTACTTTTCTGGAAGAGCTTTCCAAGCATCTCCCCCACTCTGCAAGTCATAATTAAGAACACTTTTTTCCAACAAACAGGAAAAGTAAAGAATCAAACCTTTTTTTCTTTAAACACTAACAGAGTTCTAAACCAGGAAATATTTATCTGCTCCAAATACACCTGAAAACATTCTCGGTGCTGGATAGATGCTGTTCTTCTACAACAGAACGAATTAAAACTGTGCGGTTTTGATACCAGAACGATCTCAGCGAGCATAAAGTAAACACAAACCTCAATTCTTACTGTGTTTGCAAAAGCTGTTTACAAGGCGACAGGATCTCCGCCTTCAAACACACATGCCCCCACAGATTTCTTTTTAGGATTAAAAGAAGATGATCCAATGGGCTGAGGACGTAAAAGTCCTTTTGGGAATGCGATAAACTGCAAAAAGCCAGTGGCAACTCATTTCTGATTAACTCCTTTTTATAAAGGAGCGGAATGGAAGCGAACAGGGACCCGACGGGACACGAACATATTTTATTCATTTAATACAAAGCAGCTTTAAAAAAAATCTTTAAAAAGGCAGTTCAGAGCATAACTCACGGGCCGGGGGGGAAGGCAAAAAACCTGATGGGGTGTGAGGTGATGTCGCCGTCATCCCTCGCTCCCGGGAGAGCGGGGAACGCTCCGGGCAGCGGGAGGGACGCGCTCCCCGGGCTGCGGCAGCACTGCCGGGGCGAGGGGAGGGGGACACAGCCCCGGCCCCCCGGGACCCCCGGGCCGCCTTTGCTTGGGACCCCCCCAGCAGGACCCCGGCTCTCCCCGCTGCCCTCAAGGGCGGAATCAATGAAATCGTGTAAGTGCCCAGAGCACAAAGAGCTCCTGTCCTCGGCTCTGCAGATCATAACCAGAGATGGGAAAGTATTTACAGCACCCTCCAAGTGACTGGGCCATCGCTACCAAAAAAATAATATTTTTAACCACAGGGAACCAAGAGTTCATGTAGATTTACAAATTAATGAGGACTTACTGGAGAAAGTAACTGCAAGAACATGTGTTAAAACGCAACAGAAAGAATTCCATCGATTTCCATGAGAGGTGGATTGCATCCAGGAAGAATGAGTCAACCTCATTCCTTGGGTAAAACTCGCCAAACTGAAGAGAATTACAGCAGGCATGCATTTGGATCACCCCGTGTCCCCCCATTTCATGTATTTCTGTCCCACTAATTACCTCTTAATGGCGTGATGGGTTAGAATGAGGTGATTAGATGGGTTAGAATGAGGGATTCTTTTAAAAAATGCTTTTAGCAAATATATTTCCCCCAATATCACATCAGTTACAAGGAATTGTTCAGCCAAAAAGACTCACACACATGACAAGAAAATCCAGTGCAGGACAGAACAGCTCAGGGCACAAGCAGTAACAAAGTCTTTTCCACATGGCAGGGACGCCTGTGTTCTGCTTGTTTATCCTGTTGCTAATTCTGGTTTCTCCTTTCCCCACAATTTTAGTATTAAACTGGTGCAAGGTTTTGGTTTAACTTCCATGGAGGAGGTGAAAACTCTTGAAGCCACTGGAAAACTTCCTCACTAGCTTCATTCTCACGCTGCAGGGAGATGCTGCTCACCTCAGAGGAATGAGCAGCATTTCCAATAGAGAGAGAAACCCTTCTCCAGTCATATGCACCTTCACTGTGCTTTATTTTGCAGGTGGAAGAACAAACTGCTTATTACTTTAGGAGGTTTGGGTTGAAACCTCAGAACACAGTGATGGGAGCAGCAAGGACACAGACACACTGTCAGAATTTTGCTCTTCACATTCTGAAGCCCCAAGTTTCACACAGACCGTCCCATAGCTGCTATTAACACACAAAGGGCATATGAAACATCTGGAAACAAGGTCATCAGGCTTTTCAGCCTTACTGGTGGCTTTTTAGCCCACATATTGGCTACATGAGAGCTTGAAGCAGCCCCACAGGAATGCCACAGGTTTGTTATTGAAAAGGGCGAGATACAGCTCGTGATAAGCTAATGAATGAATAGTTACAAACCAAGCTCCAAAAACATGCTTAGAAAATTAGATGCAAATATATACAAAATAGTCAATGGTTTCTATGAATATAAATGTCTGTCTACCTCATGACTGCTATTTTCCAGCCAGCTTTCCAACCAGTGCAGCCTTTGCACTTCTGTATCTACAATTGTGCCATTTATAAGCCAGGAGCCCACCTCGCCCATGTGCTTGTTCCTACAGTGACTCATGTTCCATTGGGTTTATTCCTGTGAAGACTTGTGCTAAAACAGAGGAAAGAGCAGAACCTTGGGGGAAGGAATGGCACAGTTTGGAAAGCATCAGACACACTCACTGTTCTCTGTGAAAAAGTGAAAGCACTGATTTACATCCTGTGTGAGAAAAAGGCTTTTGCAATTGGGATGGCCTTAAAAACAAAATATTACTTTGATAATTGGGTCGAATAAAAGCCTTGCTGAATAACACTGGCACTGGTTACCCAGAGAAGTTGTGGATGCCCTGTCCATGGAAATGTTCAGTGCCAGGTTGGATGGGGTTCTGAGCAATCTGACCTACTGGAAGGAGGGTTGGAATGAGATGAGCTTTAAGGTCCCTCCCAGCCCAAACCATTCTGTGATGCTGTGCTAATAAAAAGAAATAAAAAAAGTTTCCAAAAAAAGTTGAAGTGTTTTATACAAAAGCAGCATGGCAAGCTGCAAACTTGAACCCATTTGACAGGAAGGGACATCTTGTTTTTTCAGGCCTTCCCCTTAGAATGGTGTTTCATTCATTAACTGTGCTCAAGTTGCCCACTTACTGCTGAAAGAGCAGCTTCCAGACTCACTGGTGAAAGAATATAGGAGCAAAATGTATTGTAGGTATAAGGAGGTTACTTATATCCTTGGCACAATAACAAAGCTATGCAGGATGACTGGAAAGAGCTCCTGGTTTGGGAACAAGCCACCTTTGAATTTGCCATCAAATACCCGCAAAGAGCAAAGGGCTCAGGCAGGCACCTCACACCAACCCAAAGCCAGAAGTGATGTGATGGTCTGGCTAAGTCCTGTGGTCACACAGTTCTGCCTGGGGTCACCCAGGGTGTTCTCAGACACAGAACCCGTGCACACACAATGCCACCAGCTGCAGAAAACCCTGGGTGACTCTCCGCACTCAGCAACAACCTCTCACCAGCACAGCAGAAATGTTTCCTGAGAGATACCTCCAGACCTCCTCATGTTTTCACTCCTGATTCTCTCAGTGCCCAGAAACACATACATCATGGGTTGCTCAACTGCCATTCAGCTGCAGTTTTGTTCCTTTGGTATAAATGAGATGGGGAAATAGTTTCATTTCTCTGAAGTATAAAGTTTAATAGAGTGAACTGAGAGTTTCTTGAAAAATAATGGAGTGAGATCATCCATGCAATGATTTAAATATGTTAAGGGAACTTCTCTGTCTGACCATCCAGGAACTGCTCTGGCAGTCACACTCCCACCATCACAGATTTTCACTGCTGGGACTGAAACCTCTCACAGCATCAGCTCAAGTGGGCCAAGAAGAGTCCCATTTGGCCCCCCCCACACCCCACTCAATGTCTGACCAGGTTTCCTCACTGGTTTCACCCCAGGTTTAGCAGAGTCTTATATGTCACATTCCATAAAGCCATTTATTCACAACACAGTAACACAGAGATGGTCCAAGTTGGTGTCTCTGAGGCAGGACCCTGAACAAAGGACCCTCTGGACTTTTGTCCCCTCACAGTCCAAGTCTTGGCTGTTCCTCCTGAGCCACTGGTTCCTGGTGTGTCTCAGTGTCCCTCACAAGTCCCCATGCCCTTTGCTGGGCATAGGCTCAGCAGTTCATGGCCTCTTACCTGGGGCTCCCACCCAGAGCTCAACCTGAACTGCCCCCCAGAGCCACCTGCACTGAATAGATTGTCAAAAAATGGCTCAAATAAGAGAAGCATATTCAGACAACCTTAGGCATATAAACTGTCCCAAACTCACAGAAGTAAGAGATGAACTATTAAAGAATAACCAAAACCCAGGACACCTTATCTAAGAACATAATCACGACTCACAAAGTTCTTCACTAGGTAAACCAAATACTTTTGTCACTGATGCATTTGTCAAGAAAAAAAAATCTCAATAAAAGAATTTTATTCTGGTAGGATGAGAAAAATGCTAAACATGTTTTTATGGGAGAAACAGGGATAGAGCACTGGCTTGAAAACTGAAAATCTCTCATGCCCTGATCTATAAATAAAACTCATTGGGCTTTTCTTTTGTACTAAATTTAAAGGAAAGTCTTTTCCATGGAGAGTTTTCTTTAAAGCAAACTATGCCCCAGAAGGACTTTAACGATGGTGTTTCCAGCAAGCAGCATGAATGAATTAAACAATAAATGCAGTCAGGAACAGCTGTGTGTTTCTTTAACAGAAGCAGATGAATGTGCAGTTCGAACACGGCTGGGTTCTCACAAGAGGATGGTTCCAGACAGTTCTCACCCACCTTACAACCACAGTTTTCCTTCCCCCTGGGCTCAGGTGCCATTTGCCCTGCAGCATCACAAAAAGCTCCAAGGCTGGCACAGGGACCACCAAGCAGAAATCTGAACTCTTGTTACACACAAAACATCAAATTATTGAGCTCTTCTGCATGTTATCCACAGGCTACAAGGGAAAAGGTGAGGAAAGATACTTGGCTCTCCTTGGCAGACTCAGATCAGCTCTATCATCAGCACAGAGCAACCAGAGCCTCACTGCTTATCTTTACACAACTTCTTCCCTTCACAGACAAACCGCAGGGTCTTCTGAAATTACTGTTTGAAAGTCACCAAGGTCTCTCCCCTCCTCACAAAACTCTCACGACCTACCCGGAGCCAGAAGTTTCAAAATAACCAACTCTGAGGGACACCAGCACTGTCTCCACCAGTTCATCTGCCACAGTGTGAAATACTGTGATGCTTTGGCACTACAGCAGAACCCTCTGTCCTTTCCAAGAACACCAACCTTTGCTCATTAGCCTGGCAACAGCCACCAATTATTGTCATCTGAAATTTCACACAGACACTGCCACCTTCATTTCCTGACCAAACTGCTACCCAGAACTGCTGAAAAGACACAATTTCGGCCCCAAAACAACAGCATTTCCGCCAGAGCAACTCTGGCAGCCTCAGGAATATGGGACAGATGAGTTAACTGTGATGTATCCCAAATGGTCTGTATTTAATACTCATTAATACTCATTATGTTTCCAATGCTCAGAATCTCCTCTTTGAGGTAACTGTGTTTTGTAAGTAAAAAGACTGAACTTCCTCCTCCACACACTGGAAACACGTAAACCATCCCGTCATTTGACCTGCTGATATTTCTATTTCTGGAGGAGAGCAGGAACACTGAAAAGAAAAAAAAAAACAAACCAACAAACAAAAACCCAAACCCAAGTCTTTCCCAGCAAATTCTGATGTATAGGATGTGACATAATGATGCAAAAACTTTTGGCAAAACCCCGGGATTTTAAATTGCTCTGCTCAATTTTGCTGTGGTGGGAGGTTTAATGTGCTGCACTTTGCCTCCGACTCACACAGAAGAACAGATACTCACCCTGAGTGTGGTGCAGGCAAGGAGAAAACAATTTTCCAGGCAGAAATATATTGAGTTCAGAACACTGTTTATAGGTTACAGTAAACAGAAGTGTTTGATGTAATGGAGCTTTCTGGCTACCAGGGAACCTTTCAAGGGCCCCTGCACAGGAGGGAGGCGGCAGTGATGAGGTGGCAGGTACACGCTGCAGGGAGGTGAAAGGGGACACAACTTGATTTCCCTTCTTACAGAATAATTTGCTGGGCTCTGTGTATTTCCCTGGGCCCTGCCAGGGCAGGGAATAGCACACTGAGGCACAGGCATGGCCTTCCTCCCGTTTGGGGCTCTGGGAGGTCACGGGGTTCAGGTCCCACACCTGCACAGAGGGTGTTTCTGCAGGGTTGGCTCCTTCAGCAGTGTCTGACTGGGGAAGGGGAGCTGTGGATTGGGAAAGGGCAGTTTGAAGATGATCCCCTCTTACATCTCCCCCGTAAATAAAGCAGTGCATTTGAGGGAGCTGCTCCCCCTGCAAGGTGCTCCTCAAGAGAGGGCAGAAGGTGTTCCTCCACCAGAAGAAAATCCTTTCTTAGATGGCCATGGTGTCCTTAATATAATCCCATGTACTTTATTCCCCATTGTACCCATGCTTTGGTGCAGGGGAGGTGCTCATGCCATGACTTGCATTTGAAGCATCTTCCCTGAGCACCTCCATCCCCACACAGTCCCAGCTATCTGACCTCTGCAGAGCTTTCAAACCCCATGGGCCACCTTTCAGGAAAAATTTCTTCCTGCAAAAGATGGTGAGGCACTGGAAGGCACTGCCCAGGGAGGTTTGGAGTCCCCATCCCTGGAGGTGCCCAAAGAATGACTGGACGTGACACTCAGTGCTCTGGGCTGGTGACAAGGTGGGGATCAATCACAGGTTTGACTCGATGGGCTAGGAGGGCTTTTCAGACTTAAATGATTCTGTGGTCTGTCACCATGGCTGGGGCTGTCACCTTACCCAGAAACGTGGGCTTTACCCCATGCACACCAATGCTAACACTGCCTCCTTGGACATCCTTCCTCTTTCTCTTCCCTCTCTTTTCCTAATGAAATCTTTCCATATTATTAATAGCTGGGGTGGATCTACAGAGTGTGTTCCTTCCAGGATTTTCTTGTTTGCTGTAGTCTTCAAATTTTCCAGTTCATTTCCTACTTTCCTGCTCTAAACCCCACTGCCAAAAAAATTCCCTGAAGCAGTACAGGAACAGAAAATCCCAACTTGTGAGAACAGACATTTGACCTGGACTCTTCTTAATTGGTGAAAATTTACCCCTCAAATATGAGTCATGACCATCAGTGGCTGAAAGATTCTCAAGGTGAGCTTTTATCTAATGCAGGTATAGTTCAGTCACTGAAATGGGGACACTGTCATGTAATTCATATGGAATTAGTAATCCTGGAGCATTCAGCCAAAATATAAAGGCTGGATTTACAATAGGCTGTGTAATCAGATTCCTTTAGGAATTAAATGATCAGGAATGAAATTAATGAACTGGATTTATGCCTAGATAAGCTAAACAACATTATCTTTCATAACCAAAGAAGAAGCAGGTACCCAAGGAAAAGTTCTTCACTCCTGGGTGGGAATATCTGAAACCAAGGCGGCTCTGTGATCCCCCATGGAAAGAATTATTTTGGTTTCATGTTATCCCTCATCAGAAAAACTGGAACCATGACAGACTGCACTGATTTTAGAACTCGAGAGCATGATGGTGCCAGTTGGAACAGATTGAGAGTTGGGGAATTCCTTAGGATATGTGAGGAGAAAACAAAATCTGAAGTAATTTCATGAATTGTTGTCGGGTTTAAACCCTTCTGTGGCTCCTGAAAGAAAAACCTCACACATTTAGTTGTTCAGGACATGGACACTTCCTGGAAAACACAAACTGGGAATAAAACCTGTTGGACATGGGTCAAACTGGTGGAACTGCTATTAAATTATTTGGGCAACCTTGATGGTGAGACAGGATATTTTGGGTGTGTATCTCTGGCAACTGGGGCTGAGCTAATCCTCTTTGCAGGTGGGATGCCCTGGCCTTTGCTGCAGGACAGAAGAGCAGGTGATTTTAAGAGGCCTTTTGCTCTGGACACCCTCCAACCTTCATTTGCTCTGTAGGGATGGATTCCTACCCCCAGGAACCCCCAGGAACCCCCAGGTGTCAGGGGAGCTCTCACAGGCTGGAGAGGCACCTCTTGTGCTGTGGTATCTCACCCCTTTCCAGGAGCCTGTGCATGATGAAAGCCAAACCAGAGGAGAGCAATACACATAACTACCTTGACCAGGATTTTTTCCATCCCTGAGTATTTGATCAGGCAAACAGGAGGACCTGAAAATCTGATTATCTTCCCAAACAGGTAAATCTGACTGTAGCAGGACACAGCCCAACCCTACAACAACACCCCCTCAGACAGCGACTACTTTGACTTCAGCTATTTTCACTTTTAAATATCCCAAGTAACACTTTTGTTTGTTCAGTTCTTCAAGCCTTCAGGCACAACTTTCTAATAACAAAAATAATCTCACTCTGAAAATGGATGTTTAAAATGTCTTTAATCTTTTCCACAGTATTTCAGTACCACAGCACTGGAAGTGATGCTCAGGAAGAGAAGGGCCAAGATTCAGTTTTACTGATGTCCATAAAGAAGGGAATTAAATTAGGAGCCCAGTCCCAAAAGATTTTATTTTCACTAAATGGAAAGGAATAAAAGCTCAGCAGCTCATGGGTAGGTGAAATCTGTCTCTTTCCACTTGTCTTAATCAGAGTTTAAAGTTTTTTGCTTTAGTTGTAAAGGTTAAAGATGGGGTGAAACCAGACCTCAGTGACTTGTCCTAGTGACAGGTCTGGAAATACAACTTCCAAAAGGGCAGGCTGCAGGTTATCCAGGCATTCTGGATATGCAGGGATCCATCCTTTCCCCTACAGTAAAAACCCCAGTTTTGAAGTAGATCACCGAACACAGGGAGTTTACAGCAGCAGAGCTGGAATCAGCATCTGCACTGTTGTCTTGGATACCTTAAAAATCCATGACTTCTTCCTCTGGGGGCATGGGCTTCTAAGAAATACATATTGGTTTGGCTGAAAGACAGCACATCAGAGGATGTCATCAGACCACCAGCACCGTTTCACTGTTCTGCTGTTCTGAAAATGCTGTTTTCTGTAGGAATTTGGGAATGACCCATAGAAACAACTTTGGCAGTGCGTGCATTTCCCTTTGGATTTTTCAGGCAGCAAAGGATCTGAAGGGCTGAATCTTTCCAAATCTCAGCTCCTCTGGATTACAAGGACTGAGGGGCTCCTGGGTTAGTCCAGGGCTCTGACATCAGCAGGACTACACTTGATCCAAGTTGTCTTGGGAGCCCACTGGCAGAGAAATGTTTTCTAACACCATCAAATTCTCCTCTCTGCTCAGTGAGAGATTCATTGCACAAACAAGCAGTAAATTCTCAAAGGCTGCAGGAGCACAGCACGGAGGGACAGGCAGATGGAGATGGATGTTCTGAACCTTGGGATGAAGGGCATGTGATGTTACTCAAAGTCACTGAAGGTACTTCATTCTCACAATTCCTGTTTAAGGAGCCCAGTGCTGTGGCTCAAATTTGACAGCCGTTGAAAGTGAGAAGGAACAGCTCCTGCTCCTTTTTCCTACCCAAAATCTCAAACATGACTGACAGCTGTCACAACACAGCACATTTTGCTACTTCCATAGGGTCACTTGTGGTCACAGTTTTCCCAACATGAGATTTTTCTGAGGTTTCTTCTTTTTCCTTGTATATAAATATCAGACCATGGACACAGAACAAATCACCTTGCTGGGAATGGTCCTTAAAGTCATGGGTAATATACATGTTCCTTGTCCCACATGCTTTTCCATTTAAAATATTTGGCCTGAGAATGTGGGAGGTAAAGAAATTATATTTGGAGGCCTTTTTAAAACAAATCTTCCATCCCCTGATTTATGCTCTTTGGGATTCTTTTTACGTAAAACATTGAATCAGTTGTACTTTAGATAAAAGAAACATCTGAGGCATTGGTTGTTTTGGAGTTTCTCATTCTTTTCTCCCACATATCTCCATAAAAATTAGGTGCCAGAACCCTTCCTCTTGTTCCTGATTTCTCTTTTCTTTAGCAATATTTATAAGATCACTTTAATATTCTCCTCCACTGGTGTGCTCTCAGGACCCAGAGAGTCCCTAATTATCCCAGAGCAGCTCAGGACTCCTGTGAACACAGGGGTTTGGTGGTTTAGTTCCAGTTCCAGATGATCCTGACAAGTGCAGGTCTCCTCTGTCCTGTCCTTCTGCCATCCCACCCCAGGACACTCACAGGGCAGTTTGGCCTGGCATTAGGTGGGGGTGCAGAAGAATCTCAAATCGTATAATCATATAATCCTGAGCTGGAAGGGCCCCACAAGGATCACTCAGTCCCACTCCTTGTCCTGTACAGGACACTCCAACAATCCCATCCTGTCCCTGAGACCCTTGGGGCTGTGCCCACTGCCCTGGGGAGCCTGGTCAGTGCCCACCATCCTGTGGGGGCAGAACCTTTTCCTGAGATCCAACCTGCCCCTGCCCTGACACAGCTCCAGCCGTTCCCTCAGGTCCTGTCACTGTCACAGAGAGCAGAGATCGGAGCTGTCCCTCGGGAGGAAGCTTTAGATAATACCCCTGGCTCTGCTGCACACTTCAGTCAGGATCTGAGCCAGATATTTATTTCCACCTGTCTCTGATTCCCTTTGGTAAAACAGTGGCAAGATCATTTAATTTCTTCTGCCCTGTGTGTAAAGCTCCATGGGAGGTTCTGCAGGGCAGCTCCGGTTGGAGACACCTCAGTGTGTTCAAAATGTGCTCCCTCCTCCATGGGGAGCTGCTCACCCACATTAACACTGGGCTAATTTGCTCATTAAGGTATAAGGGTAATGAGGGGGTCCAGGGATCATGCTAAGACACCTCTCCTGCTTGTTTGGAGCTGGCTGGGGTGTCTGTGCCCAGTGTGGTGTTGGTGCCACCAGCGCAGGGACAGCCCCTCCACACACCCCACCGGGTGCTTTGAGCAGCCTCAGCTCCTGCCAGCTATTACTGCAGTCATAGATACACTGCCCTCAGAGAAATCAGAATCAATTTAGGCACCTAATACTGGGATGTCTGGGAGTGAATTGGTTTGGAATTAATCGAGTAAAACAAGGCAGTGAAAACCCCTGTAACATGTTGGGCTGGAAGTGGCTGCAGCCCTGGGGATGGAACGACAATGCATATTTTACGCCGTGAATTTTTTATTAAGGGCTGGGTTTTTTTTATTTTTTATTATTGAATATGAATATTTTACACGTTCGAGCTCAGAACAATGCTTTTTTTGGCTGGCTCTGCACTTTTCATGGTTGTGTACCCTTGCATTGCATAACTGAGAGAGATCCATTTACACACAGGGGGAAAGGGGACTAATGAATCTCAGCAAAGCCAACTTTACTGTGTGTGAAAAAACAGCACTCTGAAGTTTTCCAAATAAAAAAATATACATACATAAAATACTTGCATGGAATGGCTTAATAAAATCAGTGTGTGTGTGTGTGGGTGCACGTGTGGGTCTGGGTGTAATGACCACCAAGCCTCCCTCACCCAGAGCTGCAGCTCACTCTGTGTAAGGACATCTCCACCTGGAAAAGCTCTGGAATGTTCTTACCTCCTTCCTATCAAACCTCTCATACTCAGCTACCCACCTGGAAGTCTCTGAAGTTGAGTAATGGAGGTGGACCTTCTAGCTGCTCAGTAAATCACCTGATGGAGCTGCTCACACTCAATGCAGGGCTGATGTTTGCCTGTCTCTGGTAGCACCTTCATCCTTTCTGGCCATTCCCAAATGTCCCAGTGGTTGTTTCTGGACACCCCTGCACATCCTGTGGCCCCTCAGCTGTTTCACTCCCTCTGGGCCCATCCCTGGGAACATCCAAGGGCAGCTTGGACAGGACTCTGAGCAACCTGGTGTGGCTGAACTCACTGCAGGGAGGTTGGATTAGACGGCCTTTAAATGTCCCTTCCAGTCCACACCATTCCATGAATCTTTGATCCTCAGGCATTCCAGGCTGTGCTGGGTCTCTGCTGGTCTGTGGGACAGGCACTGCTACATCACTGAGTGTCTTTGACAACTGCCAGTCTCCCGTGAGCAGCTGCTGGATTTGTCAGTGCCAGGCTGGCTGCCTGGCATCGCTTCCTTCTGCCCACAGATGGGGAACAAACACCTAATTCACCCCGATAATTCAGATGTGACCTTGGTTGCTGACCCTTGAGGGGTACAAAAGTGAGCAAGGCCTTTCTGAGCTCTCTGTACTGTGCCCTGGGCATCACCCAGGGGAAACAAAGGTGCTCCTTTCCCACCTTTCCTCTGCCCCTTTGGAGAAGAAACACTTGGCATCTCTATTCCAGCTGCTTTCAGAACAAGCTTTCATCACCACCCTCCTGGAGCCCTGCAAGGTGGGGTGAGGGCACCTCTCAGCGCCCACACAGGATGAGGACAGGGGACAGGAGACTGGAATAATAAAGATAATAATTGTCTAGTGTATATTTGAACCCAGGGGTCTTATTGTGCATGTGATAACAGGGAGGAGAGGGAGAAAGAAAGAGCTCTCCTACAGCTCTGGAGAGTTCGCAGCCAAAAATGGGCAGGGTGACAAGAACCACATTGTTTGGGGTAATCAGTGTGCATTGTCCCGAGCTGACATTCCCGAGTGCCAATAAAACCTTTAAATTCACGGGGAATGGGCAAAGTGCAAAATGATGAATTGTTTGACATTTAAAAGAAAATAAAGAGCTGCTGCTGGATTGAAATTTAACTGAGACTTGGAGAGGGAGGGAAAAAATTACCAGGTTTTGGCTGGGAGAGAGTTAATCTTCTTCCCAGTAGCTGGTGTGGGGCTGTTTTGGATTTGTGCTGGAAACAGTGTTGATAACACAGGGATGTTTTCATTATTGCTGAGCAGGGTTTACACACAGCCACGGCCTTCTCTGCTCCTCAGTCACCCCACTAGCAGGAGGATTGGGGTGCACAAGGAGTTGGGAGGGGGCACAGCCAGGACAGGTGAGCCCAACTGACCCAAGGGGTATTCCAGACCATGTGGCATCATGGTCAGCACGTAAAGCTGGTGGAGAAGAAGGAGGGGGGGAATGTTCTGAGTGATGGCATTTGGCTCCCACTCTTTAATCCCTGCAGCCAGTCCCTCTGCTCACCAGACTAATGCTGCTTTCCTTAGGCTAGAAAAATCCCAGAATCACAGAATAATAGCTGGGGTTGGAAGGGCCCTCTGGAGATCATCCAGTCCAACCCTCCTGCCCAGGCAGGGTCACCTGGAGCAGGTGACACAGGAACATGTTCAGGCGGGTTTGGAATGGCTCCAAAGAGGGAGACTCCACAACCCCCCTGTGCCAATTTACAATTTAAATCCTTTCTGTATTCACAGCTCAGGTGGAGCACAGGTGGATATACATGAGAGGAAGGATTCCTGCAACTCATTTCTTGTGATATGGGAGCTGAGGGAATAAGGTCCCAAATGATTGAGACCCCAGATCCTTCAAAGCAAAAATGAAATACAACTGAAGGAATGAATTTCCAGTGCCCTGTGCAGTCATGGCAACACAAGGTGACCAGGAGGCTGAAACAAGACTGGAGTCAAGGAACACGTGCCAACTTCTGCTATCTCCTGGTGTGTCCTTGAGCAAAGTCGTGCCTAATGGGAACAGCCAGGCCAGTCCCGTCCCATCCCGGGGGTGCTGCAGCCCTGTAATGATGGGCTGTTGAAGGATTCTCAGCTGGGAGCAGCTGAACTGGGTCCCTCAAGGTAATAAAATGAGTTTGGTATCAGTGAATGCATCCAGGGTCACTTCAGGCCGTATCTTGGACTCTGAGGGTGAAATCTTGTTAAAAGCCCACGTGGAGCAATGTGGGGTATTGTGTGAACACAGTTTGTGTCTGCTCTGGGTCTACAGAGCCCTCCTGTTCTTCCCTTCTGTCCTCTCCTTCCTGACAGCACCCATGAGTTGCACCATTCCATTCCCCCAGGCTCCCTCTGCTTTCCAGCACAGTTTTTTGCATTTTTATTTTCCGTCAGACTTTTTTGGTGCCTTTTATCTTTGTTGTTGTTTTGTTTGCATTAGAGTATTGGAGTCTAAACACTTCAGTCACTGTGAATCCCTCCTCAGAGAGAACTCAGTGAGCTGTAAAATATTTAACCTGTCCAGAGCTGCACCTCGTTTGTTTACCCATTTCCAGCAGGCTGCTAAAAGGTGACATTCTGGAATAGCAGAAAGATCCAAGACTGCTGATTCTGATTTTATAACAGCTCTAAAGTGCTCTGAATACTTGCATTAACTTGAGGGGGGGATATGGATCTCAACTTTGTGAACCCTTTGCAGCAGGAAAGCCTCGTGCTTTTCTCCAGCTCTGCTTTGTGCTTTCACTCTGCTCATGGGGAAAATGAGGTTTGGTGGGTGCTGTGGAGTCATCCACAAATCATCCCCCATTCCCCTGCCCTCGTCCTTCCAGCCTGTTCTATTTTCCCCTTGCCCTGCCGAGGGAATGCTCGGGGCTCAGAGGACTCTGTGCCTCTTCCAGTGCGTTTGGAAATGTGTTGTAGGAAAGGAAAAGAGCGTCGTGATCCTTCCAAGGGCAGCGGGAGGAGGTGACAGGTGACGAATCGGTCCCAAGGCAGCAGAGGGCATCCCTGAGTTTGGAGATTCATCTCCGGAGCTGAGCGAACACAGCCAGACCTGAGCCGAGTGATAAACGAGACACATTGCGGCTCTTCTGCTGTTTGCATGTTAGTCTTGAACACATTCAAGAAGCTCTCAGGTACATCTTCAGGGGAGTTTTTATTCCCCCAATAATTTTCGAATATATAAATGACACTGCAAATCACTTTGCCAAAATAAGGGGGGGGTTCCTCTTGGATGACTGGAAGCAGTGCACACACTTGCAGGTGTGGATAAAGATGATCTCTGTAAATACATAATTATCAAGTCGTTTATTTGAATGCAAATTTCATTGATGAAAATTTACACCTTTGTTCTGAATTGCCTGGTTCACTTTGGCAATCCAATCACTAAGCCAGGATATTTACACTGGTGGAATTATTTACAAACACCAAGCTCGGCAATGCAGATTTGTTTAGTAATTCTAGCAAAAGTTTGCAGGATCATCACTTTCCCCAGCTCTGGGTGATGAGGCAGAGGGATAACATTTTCTCCTAATGAATTCAGCTTTCCCCAAAGAGCATCCATGCCAGCTCAGGACCAATCCCTCAGACATCAAAACATTCCTTCAGCAGTACTCTAAAGATCAGCCCGAACTGGACACCTTTCACCTTGTGCCTCTAATTTACTGATTTTAATGAACATTATACTAAGATATCTAAATTTATTCTCACATAGTCCTTATGCTGGAATATGGAGCCCCATAAATGGAGAACCAGAGGCAATATTTTATGGGATGTGACACAGCAAATCCCACGGGATGACCTCCAATAGCACAGTACTGGATGTGAGAGCTCTGCTTTAACAACCAGAACAACTCCTTTTGTGAGCAAAACCAACTGTAGAAGTCCAATCCTCCCTGAGCAACTCCAGGAGATCTCCAGGGCCATGGGGAAGGGTCAGCAGACCCTGGTTCCCCCTCAGAGGTCTCTCTGCCCTCTCTGGCAGTTTACAGGGAGTGGCACAGAGCCAGTCCCCGCGGGCACAGGGTCGAGGGGCTCCTTCTCAAGTGTTTAAAAATCTGACAAACTGTTTGCAGTTCTAGCAGGGATCAACACATTTCTAGAATTAAACCCAACATCTTGGATGGCAAAAATGCTCTGAACAAGGACTCTTTCTTCAACGCAATGCACAAGGGACCTTTCTTCAGCAAGCTATAAAATCACTTACTATAAATCAATTATTTTTGTACTGATTTATTAACTGCTCTCCAGCTGTTCAGATTGGCACTTAAAAAAAATCCTGGATGGTCCTACTGAAATTTTCAAAAGCGTTTTCTCAGGAGTACCATTGGCTCAACCTTATTACAGTCTCCCTTGGCAATCCACATATTCCTAAGTGCTGTGAAGCTGCCAAGCATGGAAGCACCAATCCACAGGAAGTGCATCCAGCCTTGGGGTGAAACAACCTTGACATGAGTTGTGTTGGGAACTCCTGCCTGGAGCTCCTTCAGAAGCCTGTCCTTGAAACGTTGGAAAAGAGTCAATCTGCCCAGTTAGAGCAGGTTCCTCAGGATGCTGGACTGGATGTGCTTGCGGCACCTGGCAATGCTCCAGAGAACCATCCTCCCAAACCCTGGCCCTGGGATTTCTGCCTCTGTGGGCACTTCAGGGGCTTGGAATATCTGGCCTCCTGCCTTGACAGCCCTTCCATCAGGGAGAATATACTTACACATAAGTTTTTCAGGCTTTTCCTGTGTAATTTGGCTGGGATCTAAAGCAATATAGCACAGCTTCTCCTGTACATCCCTGGCAAGGGTGTGGGGACAGGCACAGGGACAGTGGCACCTGTGGAGCACAGACAGGGCAGTGCCAACTAAGAAACATCTCACACATTTTTTCTTGACTGAAGGATTGAGAGGAGTCTGGGTCAGCAGGGCTGGGCTCTCACTCAGCTTGTTCATACAAGTGCCTCCAAGTCTTCTCCATGTCATCCCAGGATGTCACAACCCCAATTTCCATTGGGAAGTAAGAGATAAAATACCCCTTTAGGTCCAGGTTCCTTCCCTGATAGAACAGTCCTTTAGACTCCCCCCAAACAGGACAGGTTTGCATTTGGGATATCCCACAACAGTGGAACCAACCAAAGAGAGACCAGCCCTGCACTGTCCAGAGATAACCCCAGAGATCCCAGGGCAGATTCTTGGCCTCACAGAGCCATCCTGCATGGGCACAGTGCTGAGCCACTGCTGCTGGAGCAGAGCAGCACCAGAACCTTCCAGATGCTCCAGTCACAAACAGGCACCACTCCATGGATCTCCCAGTCCTCACTCCCAGTCCCTGCAGCTGCACCGGCAGCGCTGCCTCCTCCAGGGATCCCGAGTGTTTCACTCAGGGCTTGTACTTGGAAGTGAAATGGGGTGTTCTTACTTCCCAGATAAATTACAGAGAGAATCAATGGATTTTTCCAGACCCTGAGGCACAGAGGAGGGTCGGTTACAGTAATTGCATTTGCATTGATTTATATTTGGGTTCTGTTTTGGGGTTTTGCTGGGTTTCTAAAGGAAATGTTTTTAATGAGGTCAAACATAATGGGAGAGGTGGTTTAAAATACAAACCCCAGGTATCCCAGAGCCCATAAGAGGGAAGAATCTCCCACTGGAGAAGGTGTGCTGCTCCCCACAGGATTCCAAGGCAGCAGTTACTGCATCCCTGCAATGTGTGCACACCTGGAGACTCTGAGGAGGGGAAAAGAGATGAAAAGCAATAAGATTTTTCACATATGTCTCTGCCTCAGCTGACACTCTACATATTTCCAAGAGTAGGTGAAAATCAGGACAATTTTACCTACTTGTAAGTATTAACTGAGTTACCAGTTTGATTTTTCAAATAATGTCTGCACTAGAATCAGACCTTTCCTAACTGATACTTTATTTTGAAATAGTTAGAACTATCTTTGGCACTGATCAGGGCATTCCAGAATATTTTTCCCTGTCCTTGTTACTTAATTTAAAGACTAATTTTTTGTAAAATCATGAAAGTGAAACAATAATTTCATTTTGCTTCAAGAGAAGACTTCCCAAAGAAGGAAATTTCTGTAACTTTGAATCCAATCAGATCTGACAATCCAAATCCTTTTACAGGGGAAATTTCCTTTAAAAAAAAATAAATAAATCACTCTATACCTTCAGTTGGAACCCGTGGCTGCCGGGGTTTAATTGCTTCTCCTTGTGGCCCTAAAGCCAAGGCAGCTTCAAAGCAAGGGTGGCTTCTATTAAATTTAATTACCCTTTCCTGCAGCTCCCATGGCAGAGGTGCCAACTGCTACAGGGAGGTGGTTATGAATCAGGGGCACATTCCAGACAAAGATAGAGATTGAACAGCAATTTTAAATGCAGGCAAGTGCCCTCTGTGTACAGAAATGTTTATACCCTGGATAAACTCCGAAAACATTGAACAAGGGACCAGCTCTGTGTATGTTGTTTCCATCCTGCTTCGATTCCAACATGTTTGTGTTAAATGCCACTTTATCCACTCCAACCCCCCCAATACATCCATCCCAGTGTGTGCTCCCATGTTCCACACATGCTGCTCTATTAGTGCCAACAGGTGCCCTCAGCATTGTTTCTGTGTGAACATGAGGCTGAGTATTAAAACAAGGGAATATTGACTGGGATGATTAAACCTGGACACAGGAATGCTCATCTGTTCCCTCAGATTGGTTCTGTCACACATCACCTTAAAAAGGGCATGTGTGAATTAATTTGGGTACTATAGGGTTTGTAATAAGGGAAACAGCTGGTGGTGTTTAGCTGGAGTACAGTAAATTGAATTCACCGATGAGACAGTATGAGACATCAAAAACACCTCGTGCTCACCTGGAGGTCTGACTCATGTTGATATGACAAGATCTCATTCAGGAATGGAAAGATGGTTCATTTTCTGGGAGCTGTGGAGAGACACCAGAGGAACAGGATTGAGACATGCAAATCCATCCTACATGAGCCACCCATTCCTCTACAGGTCCTCCTGAGGAGCAGCTCCAACCTCTGCTCTGTGTGAGGAGGGGCAGGACTTGAGGGAACAGCTGGAGCTGTGTCAGGGCAGGGTTAGGTTGGGTATCAGGGAAAGGTCCTTCCCCCAGAGGGTGGTGGGCACTGACCAGGCTCCCCAGGGCAGTGGGCACGGCCCCAAGGCTGCCAGAGCTCCAGGAGGGTTTGGACAATGGGACAGGGACAGAGTGGGATTGTTGGGGTGTTCTGGGCAGGGCCAGGAGCTGGGTTTGACGATGCTTGTGGTCCCTTCTAACTCAGGACATTCCATGATTCTATAATGCCTTGTCTAGGTGCTACTCACTGTTTGTCACCTCTTAATGGGATGGCACAGGAACTCAAAGCTGAGATGAGTTGGAAATGTGGGAGTAATGTAATTCCCACAACATTCCAGCCATACAGGAGGTCTGTCCCCCACTCAGCCTGTCACCCCACGGGGCAACACTCAGGCTGTGCCCCAAGTCATCCTGGTACAGATACAAACTGAATTTATTCTTCCCTAGTGAGACACTGCCTGGAACTCAGTCAGGCTTTCCCAGAGAATGGAGAAACACATCCCGCTCAAAAGGATCCAGCCTGGGATGTGAGACAGAGCAGGTGGGAGAGACAACCAGGCAGGTCAGGGTGGGAGGTGAGGGAGACAGTGGGAAAGAACTCAAGGGCTGGGAGCAGTTCATAGCCCATATGAAGCAATAATCACCATCACAGATGCTTAGCTCTAACAGCTTGACAAGATCCCTTTCTTCACACTGGAACTGTGTTTGATTGCTCCCATACATGTTTCCATCCCAAATCCCCATTTTGCAATGTCTTCCTGACATTCCAAACATCCACAAAGCTCTTTGAAGTTGAATTTTAATGTGTTTATCGACACCGGTTATGATATTTCAAAACACATGGACTACAAATTGTTACCATGCACTCTGCGTGTTTACAGTAATCCTTGTATTAAAACAAACTCAGCCTTTCCTGATGATTTTATATCTTCTTGCTGACTCACTTGCCTCTGTTTATTTAAACTCCTGTTGAGTGGGGTTTTTTTTACTATTCAACACTTTCGAAACATTAAAAAAACCCAACCCTATCTGCAGATTTCATATACTTTTGAAACATTTTGCCTCCATTTTTATGGGGACCGCATGGCCCAAATCTTTCATTTGAGTTTTCCTTGCAGATCTGTGACTTGCAAACCCTGTTTTCCCTGATCCAGCCCAGCACGTGTGTGTGAGGATCCCTGCCAGGGCTCAGCCCAGGGATGGGCAGCTCCAGGAGCTCAGCCCCCCTGGCCATGGGAGGTTTCCCTCTGATCTCTGTGTGCTGGAGCTGGGCTTAACCTGCAGCAAGAGGAGGTTTTTGGAGTCTGCACACTTTCCATCAGATCTGCCTCCTGCCTCTGAGCTGGGCTGGACTGCTGAGCTTGAGAGGTCTCTCCACCAGTGAGGACACTGTGGCTTTGTGGTCCAGCTGCAGGTGCCCAGTGGTTCAAGTTCAGGACTGTGACAGGGATTTGCCACCCTCGGGGGTCACACTTGGTCCATGAGCTGCCTGTGCAGCTCCTGAGAGCCACAGGAAGCAGCAGCTGGGAGGGGATCTGAGGTTCCCTGAGGACCAGGAGTCTCCTCCACGTTTGCACCTCTTGGCCATAGAAGTTTCAGTAGAATCAGGATGGTCGGGCTCTCCTCCACGTGTCATGAAACAGAAATGACTTAAAACTCTCTGGTTTAGTGTCTAACAAGTGAACAGCCTTAGAAAAGTCCTCCTAAAGCACAAGACTCCTCGTCCTGCCCCAAGACCCTTCGAGCACCAAACCTCCTTGGTGGGCAGCTCCACCAGTGCCAGGATAGGGGGCAGGACCCACTGCCACCAATGCCCCCAGACAGACCCCCTGCAAAGCAAAGCCAAAAACACATGTTAGCTGTGGCAGGAACAAAAGCATTGAGAAAGGGACCAAAAAAATATTTGCTAAGTAAAAAAAGTATCTAAATTGTGGGGAAATGCAGTTAGTCAGTTAGTTTATAACTCTTAAAAGATATGGGAAAAGGGAAGTTAAATTCACAAACAATTTATACAATGTAAATAGAGTCACAATTGTAGTTCTTTTAAAGGAAACTTAAATTACTGCCTTGCTAAATTGGAGCAGCTCTTGGGACTCCTTCATGGTCTTCTGCTCTTCAGACTCACAGAGTCAAACCAGCACCTCCAGGGGTGGCTGGATTTAATGGTATCATCTAAAATGTAATAAACCCTGTGAGTGATGAACAACTGGGAAGGTGCAGGACCACTGGGATTCAAATTTAATTCCAGTGTTTTGGAATTCAGCATCTGAGAACTCTTCAGAGCTCACACATTATTTCCCATGCTGGAGAAACCAGATAAGATCTATACCTGGGAAATGCTATAAATTACGCCTAGATGAAAGTCGTGGTTTTACAGAAAATTTTTGTATTTAAGATAATAATCTGGTTTCTTGGAAAAGGAAGAGAAGTCCAGGAAAATACTTATATTTTTTAGTTGTCTGAACAAACTGAACCATGTTAAACAATTTCACTAACCTCATCTCCAATCACTCACCCACAAATTAACCTTTCCTGGGGAATGGAAGAACTGAGCCCTTGCGACTTCATTCTGGAATAACTCTCCAGCTCTGTGATGCTGCAGTGGCCACCCCTAAACCACTGCAGCCACCTCCCATGTCACCTCCTGCATCTCCAACGGGCAATTCCAGGCTGCACTGACCCCTCCCAGCAAAAATCCTAACATTTGGCATCAAAACAAAAGTAAAACAACACTCTTTATCATCCTGCAAGGGCACTCCCCACTCAGAGCACTCTGGGATGAGTGGGTGGCACAAAGACATGGTCCCCAGCTGGCCCCGACATCTGCTTCCAGCTGGGTGAGCTGTTCCCTGTCACACACACAGGTCCAGGCAGGTGAGAGTCTCTGTCACAGCAATCAGAGTTGCTTGGAGTTTTGAGGCTGTATGGTGGTAAAAAGGAGAAAGCAGGGCTCTGTCACCCTCAGAACACTGTTAATTCAGCAAGAAATACAGCCTGAGCTGCTCTGGAATCTCATTGTAACTTTATGGAGCCCAGTGCCTTTCCCTCTGACCATATTCCGAGGGCTGTGGGACTCAGGCTCGGGAGCAAATTGTTAAAAGCTGTGTCTGAGGTATGAAAGCGACAAGTGGAAAGCATTCCCATGAAGTGTGCAGGATCCCTGGAGCCACGCCAGCGCTTTGGGTCAAACCCCAGTCACATGTCCTGGGAGCTGCTCCGGAACATCCTTCAAATCCAGCTAAACAAACAGCCCGGGAGCCCCACGCCAAGCACCAGCTCCAGCTGGCACCCCGGGACACTCGCTCCTCCAGTGGGGCACTCCTGGAGGTTATGAAAAGTTTACTAATGAGAAACATTTCGGGACACAGCGCCAATAGTTTTGCCTGGGGGAAGAGCCGCAATGACACAAGAATATGCGACTTCTGTGGAAAAGCTGAAACAGCTCCACACCCCAAGAGATGCCTCACTTTTATACATCCCAACAGTTCTGGGCATCAGGGGAGTTGTCTGCTTGCTCCAAGGATGTTTACACTGTGCTTTCTAAATATTTAAAGCCCACTGATGAAACTAAAGACAACTTTCGTGATGTTGTGCTCCTCAGTTATTTCGTTCATTTGGGTTTGCAGCACCAGCTCTTCTCTTGTAAACAGGAATTTGATACAGCAAAGGGCTGCAAGAGCCCTGAGCAGCCAGGGATCCTCAGCAACCAATTTTGGTGACCAAGAAAAATGTCTTTAACTGTTCTTACCAAATTTCTGTTGGGAAACAACCAGCTGTTTTGATTTCTGAGGAGGAAGCATTTTCAAGCAACAGTGTTTTTCCCCAGCACAGACAGTCAGCCTTCCCAGTGATCAGTTTGACTTCAAACCCCCACTTGGATGCAGAAATCACCACCAAAACTTTGCTGACAGATGATAAAGCAGCAAATCCCAAGAGAAGCTTCCTCTCTGGTGGGTCTGATGGGAGCAGTTCCAGCAGCACTGCCAGGACTCTACACCCATCCCCATTCAGAGCCAATATTTGGGTGCAGGGCAGTGTCTGTACCAGGGCCATCCATCACTGTGTTTACCATGTTTCCCTTTTCTTTCCATAACTCCTGGCTTCGCTCATGTCTGGGTGTTTTCTAACCAGCCTCAAGGCAATAAATCAAAGCTGTCAGCATTGGAAGAAAATTAATGTGAGAAGTTGTTCCAAAGGCCACCAGCCTTTCCCTCCTCGGTGTGTGCTCTGTTAATCCAGGATTCCTCAACAGCTTTCAATGTTTTCCTATTTTCACAAGGTTTTTAGGCTCCAGATGCATTTTTTTAAGGGTGGCTGTGACTTGCACCCTGTAAGAGACCAATTTCTTGGAGTTTCTTTGGGCTTCAAAGAGAAGTGAGGGTGCTCAGGGTCCAAACCTGACCCTGGGCCTTCTCTGGCCAAGCCACAAGCAAAACCCAGATCCTGAGTTGGAAAATATCAGGGTCTGAATATGGGTTGAACTTTTCACGAAGGAAAAGGCCAAATGATTAGAAACCAATCCTGTTGCTGTGCCCGTGGTGATGACGCTGCTTGAATTATTCATTGGGAGTTATTTAGCCCAAGAATGTGGCTGGCATTCCTGCTGAATACATTACGTGCAAGTTTTGATTTCTTGTTTCATTACTCACTCTGCTCTGCACTGCTCAAACCCCAACCTCTTCATTTCTGAAAGTCTCTTTTCCAAGTCTGAGAAAAAGAACACTTGGGACACAACCTTCAGCTGATCTGATCCAGCAAACACCTCCCTGGGAACAGCCAGCCTGGCAGCTCAGGCATTTTCCTGGAGCTCTGGAAAAAGCAATGTTCTTACCCTATTCAGCTGCAGATGAACTCTGTAACCCTGGGCAAATCACTTTGTCCCCTGCACCTCTGGCTGCACATTTATAAAATGGACATGGTATTTCTCTGTAAGATACTGTAAGGCCAGATATGTTAAATTGCCCAGTTACTATGGAAACTGGAAAAGCACCTAATGCAGATGGATGAGTGCAGGAACAGATCCACCTGACTGAAAAATCAGGAGCAGCTGGGAACTTCATTAGATAAAATCATGGTGTAATCAGAAGGATCAGGGTAGTCACCAAAAATTCCTTTAATAAAAAGTCCCAGACTATGTCCTGGTTTCAGTTGGGATAGAATTAATTTCTTCTGAACTTACTGGATTCATCTCTGGATAGAAACTGAGGGGTTTCCCTTGAATATTTTCAAACTCTCACATTTAATTCTTCCGTTTAGATTTGGTTTAGGATGTTTAGGTAGCAACTCAAATTCTTTTTGTACCAAAGATCATTGAAACCAGAAGCGTGATTGCAAAATCAGTCCAGAAGTCTGAAGACTGAGACAGATTGAGTAAGAAGTTTAATTCCAAAACTAAAATCTCGGGAGCCACTTAAAGAGAAAGTACCAAGCAACTGCTGAAGGCAACTGTGGCAGTTTTAACTCCACTGAGAGACTACTGTTTAATTATATCCCCACAAAACACTGCTGCTCCCTGCTTTTGGATCAGGCTTCACCTGCTCAGCCAGACATCCTGAGGTAGCTCAGAGCTTTTTCCAAGCACAAATGGAGC
The DNA here is from genome assembly GCA_013396655.1 of Campylorhamphus procurvoides. Classification (NCBI taxonomy): domain Eukaryota; kingdom Metazoa; phylum Chordata; class Aves; order Passeriformes; family Dendrocolaptidae; genus Campylorhamphus; species Campylorhamphus procurvoides. The sequence continues at coordinate 155,950 of WBMV01002667.1, read as the reverse complement.
AAGGACTCCAACACCCAGGCCAGTGTGTGCCTGTTAATCCCTGCTGCAGAACCAACGGAGAGAACCCACTTATTTCTTCTAATGATGGATTTGCTTTCTTAGTCCTCAGAATCTGATGGATTTGGTTTTCAGAAAGGTACTTCAAATATGGAAGTTCCCCCCTCCTCCTTCAACACATCTAACGGTAATAATTTTGAGGTATTTCAAACTTCAGACCTCAAGCTACTCCTCATTGTCCTCTCAAATTATCCAGGTCTTTGACATGAAAAGTCATTATGTGCAAAGGCTCCTGGTAGCAGCACTTACTGAAGTGAGGCTGCTCAGGTTTGGGAGGTTAAAAATGGGTTTGCCACTGCAAATGGCCCCTGGAGTTACAGCCGTGTCTCACTGGGGCGAAGCACTCAAGGCTTTCAATCGCAGCCGGCCCTGCTGACTCAGGCAATGAGAGCCATGGAGCTGCTGGCAGAGGAAATGCTCATAATTAAAGCAGGAATCGTGACTCTGAGGCCAGGAATAAATGCCTACAGGGTGACAGGAGACTGCACAAACCAAGCAAATCAGAGCCTCGTGCTGCACGATGCCACAGGGCAGTGATTGCAGCAGCATTGCCTGCCATGTGCCAGGCACCACTCGGAGAGATGCCACAGCCAGAGCAAGAGGCACCACTCAGCAGAGCTCCCCAAAGCCAGGGCTCAGCCAGGACGCTGCTCCATACACACCACAGGGGAGAGGCCTCACCCAGACACTGGGAAAGCAGTGCAGTGCTCCAAGAATTAGCTCCGGGCATCCCAAAGGGTTGTGCTCCCCCCTCAATGGAAAGCCCTCCCACCTCCAGTAAAAGTAGAGGGTGCTTCCCTTGCATAACATGCATGATGGGTCCACACTGATGTTAAAAGCAAGACCTCTGAATGTGTAGATTTTTGGCTAGAGATGGCCTTATCTGCACCAAGAATTTTGAAGGTGTTGTTTAAAAATAGAGATATTGGTTGTGAAAGACAGCAATGACCTTGCACTGCACGTTGCAACCAAGACCCTCAAAATGCTTTCCAAACAACCACCTCTTCCTCTCAGTCCTCTTCCAAGAGGATTATCAGCTGCTTAATTATAGTGAAAGGCAATTAATAATGCAAATACTTCACTGATAAGCACTCTCTGCACAAGTCACTGATGTCCCCCTTGGCACCAGTGGATAATGCACTTAAATAGCACACTGTGTGCAAGGATGAATGAGAACAGCCAGTCACATCCAACTTGGAATGGAGCATACCTGTCACCTGCTTAATTTCAGACTACACTGGGATACCTGGAAACATCAGATGTCTGTGAAAACCATTCTAGTCAGTCTATACACAGGTTTATTGATGGCACTGAAACACCAAGTGCCTTCAAGGAAGCACAGCTGTGCAGCCAAGGGCAGCCAGGGAACGGCTCAGATCCCTCCCCGAAAGGGCTGCACACGGGACTTGCTTCCAAAACTCCAGCCCTGTGTAACCAGGCCCTTCCAGCAGGGAAATAAGTGCATTCACTGTCATTCAGGTGTCGGGTTCCACCTCCTTGTTTACCGAGGGTAAGACTATCCTGCCCTATGTGTGCTGCACAAGGGACTGAGTGAAGTAATTTGACAGCAAAACCAAACAAATGAAAGGAGGCTTTAAACACATCAAAGGGAAGGTGTGCTGCTATCAGGGGACCATCAGCACAGGCTGCACCGCGAGCAGGGATGTCATTGTCCCCAGGGCCACGGGTCAAGCAGCATTTTGCTCCTGCTTCTTATTCTTGCTGTTTATTGTACTGTATTTGACTTGCAATATTTAGGATTCATATGAGATGCCTCCCTCTTCTCAATCTGAAAATTGTCCTTCCCAAGGACTGAATTTTACCCCTCACCCTAAACTTGCAGATAGGAGCCCAGGAAATCCTTGTCAGGAAGGCACTTGGTTTCAGGAATAAAGACAACTGGTGAGGAAATCTGGTCTGGGATATTACTATTGAAAAGCCAAATCTGCAGTTACACCTTCCAGTGTTGCAAAGACCACTCACCAAAAGGAATGAGAGCTCTTCATGAAAAGCAGCAATGAAAAAACTCTTTTTTTTAATTTTTATTTGTGGGTGGTTTTTGCTCCCTAACAAAACTGGCCTAATGATGGGAGTAATTACACTGTAATGCCTGCACTGCTGTTGGAACAAGGCAAACTCCCTCACATGCCAGGAGTGTCCCACTGCCAGCAGCAGCCACGGAGCAGCCGCGACAATGGGGAGGATTTTCCAGCTCACTGTGTGATTTGATCTCTATAAACCCCTCAGAACATCGACTGTGTGGCAGTAAATCATCTCTAACGTTATGATCTGCCCATGTGGGAGCAGAGTGCAGCCACTAAGACAATGCAAGGAGTCTGGGCTCCTTTCAGCACCCGGGGAGGGGGAGCCTGGTTGGTCGGATTTGATTAATTCAGCAATTCAACAGCTCAATCCCACTCCTGCAGTGGGGATGGCACTTCCCACCCTCTGCCTTCCTTGCAGTTCCCAGGGCTCAGGGAGTTTTATTCTCTTTATTTTCACTTCTATTTCAAAATGGTTATTGCTTGAGTGTGGTTGGCTGGTGGGTCCAGTTTCTGTGAGAGAAGGAAGTGGTTTCAGAAGAAAACCCCATGTTTTGCAAGTTACCGTCAGATTTGTTTTTCAGCTTGGCTTTGGTGAAAAGTCTTCTGCACTCTGCTCCTGCAAAAGCCCTACTGGATTTGCTGGCTCAGAACTGCAGCAGGAATGGCTTTAAGCTGAGAAAGGTTGGCTTTAGAGTAAATATTGGGAAGAAATCCTTCCCTGTGAGGGTGGGGAGGCCCTGGCACAGGTTGTCCTGAGAAGCTGTGGCTGCCCCATCCCTGAAGTGTTCAAAGCCAGGTTGGATGGGGTTTGGAGCAACTCATGTTGCTGGCCATGGGATGAAGAGCTCATGAGTGTGGTAAACCAGAATTTTCTGTATTTTTCAGCATAAAAATCAATAAGGTGAAAGCTAAGGCAGTGACAGTGAACCATCAACAAGCTGTTTATAATCCAGATTTTTCCTTTTCTATGCACACCTACAACAGTATTAGAGCTAAATAATAGTAACAGAGCTCATCAAATCCATTCAAAGCATCATTTATTTCAGAGCCTCTGAATGATTTTCTGTAGGCTTTGTCAATTCATACACTCATACATTAATTATCTAAACTGGTTACCTACAGCCAAGCCAGTTCTCTGGCAACAAGCCTATAGTGTTTCCTGTGTTCTTTAGAATAAAAGGAGACATTTACTGCTTTTGTACCGAGCTGCTTTTAAACCATAAGTGTACCAAGAAAGAAACCAACCTTCGAACACCTCCCCACTGCCCCTCAATTAACTTGCTGCCATTAATGTTTCTGTACCAGCCCTTTTAGAGAAGATTCTTTTTTGATACATCGAGCCACAAAACTGAATTTGCTTTGGGTAAAAGTGCACAATTCCCTTCCATTTCCTTACAAAGCTGGGGATGACTGACAAGCCTTCCTTTTCCTAAGGAGGCCAAATACAATGCATGCCCCTTTTGGGCTGCCCTTCCTGGAACCTGCCCAGGTCTCATCTCTCCAGCCCCACACCTGACCCCTCAGTGCTGTGGTAGGTGAGGAGAGAAGCCTCTTTTTCATCACATCGATCCCCAGCCCTCCTCAAATGTCGCAGCTTTTCAACACACCTGACGGGCCAAAGCAGCCCCTGGCTCTGGCTCTGCTGGGAGCTCAACAATAGCTGAGCCAGGCTGCAGGTCTGCTGTGTTTGGGACACCTCAAACCACACCTGAGGGGTGGGCTCCCCCGTCTGGCACATCAGCAGCTGGGGCTCACACAGTGCCTGGACATCATCGGTGGGATTCAGCCTGTGGATTGTGGGGGATGGATGGAGCAGCCTCCTCACACATCAGTGAGTGTGGCCTCACTCCCACCGCCTGAAATCCGAGCATTCCAGCCCCACAGCAGCCCCCAGCACAGCCCTCTGGATTCCAGACAAGCTGTCACAGTCCTCCTCCCCAGGTTCATTCTCCCTGTCCCATACCCACATCCTCGGCTGTGCCTCACCAAGGCAGCAAAGAACACCCACCTATGTCTAAAAAGCCTCTTCATTCACTTGCAAAGCTAAATGAGACCAAGTTCTCAAAACAAAAACCAATACAAAACCACAGATTCAAAAACAGGGACCAGAGCCATCTGCTGCTATTTTCCTGCTTGCAGTGTCTGTTTTGATTTTGACTGAAACATCATCTTATCTTTGCAGCCAGTTTCAATACATACCTGTATACACATACACATATACATGGAAATATTTTCCAGTTCTCAGTAGCAGCTACTGAGGTAATATTTGCCTACCCAGACCAATAAACTACCCCTGAGTGCCAGGTGTACCATAATAAATGTCTCTCTGCTCTGAGTGGTTTGATATTCTTGCTACTATCAAATAGCTCACACATCCTTAAGACAAAACCAATTTGTTCTAGAAAAGTCCCAGACCGTTTTTATTCTTAGCATTGTGTTCTCAATATCTCAGAGCTTCTCCAGGCCAAGGTTCATGGCTGGGAATGGCTGTGTTCTGCTACAGCAGGTACCACAAGCAAGCAAATCCTCATCTAACACACACATACTTACCAGGATTGGGGATTTATTTGGCCTAATCTAACCTGAATGTCTGTTTGCAATGTAAGTGAATATCTAAACAGATTATTAAATGTAACTGCAAGAGCTTTTTATGAAAATCACTGGGATTATTCAAACTCTGGAAGAGAAGAAAGAAGAGAAGAGTGTTTCAGTAACATGATCTGCTAAAACAGGACGGAAACTCTTTAATAGCACCTTGCCAGAAACAATGCAGGGCTGAGTCTGCTTTAAACAAGATGATTTTTCAGAATATTGTTACTGACTTTTTGTATAGTGTTAGTGAGGTTTGTGTACACTAATAAAAAATGAAAGCTGCTATTAAAAACAAATCAATGGACTGGACCTGGTTTTGATCACACCAGAGCTGGCCATTTGCATCGGTATTTGCAGCATCTGTTCCAATTAAGACTTGTTTTCTAGTTTAAAGATATTAGTCCAATCACTAGTGTTCTGTTGAGAACATGAATAGAGCATTGTTCTGGCAGAATGTAGTTAAACAGACTCCACAGACTCTATTAAACAGCTTTGCTACCCAATTAGAATGGGAAGGAGTCAGGCAGACATGGCTGTACTGGGTACCCTCTGTTCCACATGGATTTTTATGGATTCATAGTCAATGAAAACAGCTAACGTGGAACATGTGTGGGGAAAACCCAGACTGCAGGCTGGCTTGGAGCGTGGCAAATGGAGCATCAGGCCATTTATTGCTGGGATTTAATGGACACCAAATTTAATGATTGCAGAGACTGGGTGTCAAACAATGCCCAGGGATGGCACTGTCTCCAGCCAGTTAAAATGGGTTATTGCAAGGGCAGGACTTTGAAAATCCCCCCAGCACCAAGGGCAGAAATCACCCCAAAGGTCTGGCATGAAGGAGCCTCAATCCCAAGAAAGGAATCCATCCTCACCCCAAACCCCATCACTCCAGTGGTGTTCCCTACTAACATGCACCCAGGAAGGCAAGGCTGTGGTCCCAGCCAGGTGAGGGAGACGCCATGGGGAGTGCCCACGACATTCCAGGCTCAATTTCCAATCCCACAAACCCCCTTTGCATACACAAAATGTTCATCTTCCTTGGGCTCTGCCCGGTGCTCCAGCTCTGCCAGAGGGGTCAGGGACTGGCCTGGATCCCTCTGGGCTCTCATCCCTGAGTGATGGTGTGAGCCAGGCTTACCAGGGGACAGGCTGGCTGAGGAGCTCTGGGGCGTATTCAGGGAAATATTCCTTGTGTCCCTGCTGCAGTTTTATAAGGCATTCCATAGCCAGCCGTGTATCCGAGCAGGGCTGCTCTGACTGCAGCTAATTAGCTCTTGTGGCTTTGATGGATGGATTGATTCCGCAGTTAAACAGAGATAAATTAACTGTCCATCCAAAGAGAGTTTAAGTGAGGGGGGAATTCTGATTAGAATGTTATTTCATGCAGTGCTGCTCTTCTTTCTCAGCCATTGCTGAAAGCCTCTCACCTCCCTTGCAGAGGAAGCCCATGGAGTTGACTCCAGACCTGCAGAGCTTCCCAGGATTTCTGCAATCCTGCAGACAACACACTTGGCTCAGGCTGAGGGTTTGGTACAAAGCCCTGATGCTGCAGGGATCTCTACAGGTTGAAGAACTGGTCTGAGGCATCTGAAATGTATTTAATTCTGAAACTCCTTAGAATGCCCCAAACCCAGGAAAAAGTTTGATTTTCTACTCGCTCTGAAGAACTTTTAAGTTAAAATGCCTTTTCTTGCCCTGAAGTGAGAAATACCTATATATGTTTTTAAAGGGTATAATTGTAGAACTAATGAAAAAATCCTTAACAACTGTGATAAGGGCTTCGAGAAAGATGGGGTTTGTTAAAATTGAAGTAATTTAACGTGCAAATAGTTAAGAAAAATAAATACAGCCATCACCTAAATACGTTAAACAAACAGGCATCAAGTAAGATGAATTGTAGATCATTTCATGTAAATATTAACTTTTAAAGCTTTCCAAGTGACAACATTAAGGCAACAGAGAATGTCCCTTTGCTTGCATCCTCGTACACTCAACAGTCCTGGAATGGAACCAGGAGGGGGAAAAAAAACAACAAACAACAAACCCAAGTAAATGCAAAGTGAAAAATATCACTTAACGTTTCTGCAGACATGGCACAGGGATGGACTTCCCTGGATGTCTCACCTCTTCAGTGAGGTGTTGTGCTGGCTCTGGGATGGCTGAGCAAGCCCTAAACCCACACTGAGCCAAGCCCTAAACCCACCCTCAATTCCTAAACCCACCCTCAGCTGCTTTGTTGTCTCTTCACTCGAGTGCCAGAACATGTGGGCCCAACAAGCCTAGAAAAGTGCATTGTTTTACATTAAAAGAGGTAAAAATCACTGATGAAGAGAGTAATCAAAGAGCCTCTAGGCAGAACCAAATAAAGGTTTTTTCTTGTCTTTTTCTATAATACTCTGGCTTTTTTTAGCCAACCTATCTGAAAAGCCTTAAAGGCAACTTAAGAATAAGAATTTTCATGGGAAAACCATGATTCAGACCCTGTTGCGCAGGTGCAGGTCTCACACAGATGGTATTTAGTCATCTCTCATCTTCAGTCCAGCACAAAACCCACGTTCTCCAAGGGCCAGAGTGGACCAGCCTGTCTGGTTTAGGCACCAGAAGCTGAGGCTTGGTTCTACCATGTGCCAAAGGAACCTTCCCCTAACTCCACAAACCTTTTTTCCACCTCTCCCCCAGCTCCACAAGCCTTTTTACCTTGTCCCAGGAGGATTCTCTGACACTTGTTTGCTGTTGTGATGCATTTGCTCTGTAAAACAGACCCAGCTTTGGTCTGTACCATCTGTGTTCGGAAGAGAGAACACTCAGAGGGACCAACATGCCCCCAAGAGAGAAAACCAGGTAAAAGTAAAGCACAAAGGGAATTCTCTGTCTTATACAAAGCACATTTCCTTTTGTCTGCTTTTTTTTTTTAACTTCAAGAACCTTAATGAGGCTTAGTCCCACCAAGGAGAGCCAAGGGTAGGAGCTTTTTCTTTTCTGTTGAAGAGGCTGTAGATACATTAAAACTAATTACTGCTTGTTTTATGCTCCAGTAGGATGAGAAATTCCCTTTAAGTTGGGATGGGAATTAATGCCAGTGGACAAATTTTACTGTGTGAGAAGAAAAGGAGGCAGCATCCAGTCGTGAGCTCTTTCCAGTGTTTTGAACACTTCCAGGGATGGGGACTTCCCTGGGGAGGCTGTTCCAGTGCTTAACCACCCTTACAGTGAAGAAATCTTTCCCAGTATCCAACCTGAACCTGCCCTGGTCCAACTCAAGGCCATTTCCCTTGTTCCATCGGTACCTTCCTTGGGAGCACAGGCAGGTTTGGGCATCAGCCCCAGCGCTGCCAAAGGGAATCACTTTCATTCCGAGGCAGATTTGAAAGAGATATTTTGAGTTTGCAAAGTGCTTCCAAGCTCTGAATGCAAATTATTATTATTAATAGGACATTTTAGCCCGTCTGGGTAAACTGTGCAAACAGCAGCGATATTACCCAGGGCTTCTCATGTTTGTGCACTTCAAGCAGATCACTTTTCTCTCTGTAAGCAAGGAACTATGTCTTTATATCACATTTGGCTTTTTTTTTTTCTCTTTCCAAAGCTGTTTAGCCTTTTGTTATTATTTTAACTGTTTATTTCTTTAACAGCTCATTATTTTCAGTGGGCTCCTGTGTCTCATTACACATAGTTCAGCTTTAAGGGGAAATTCGTCCTTTATACAGGTTTATTCTGCCTAAAAACATAATCAGTGTTTTCTACTCTGATAGCCATCTCTATAAAGACTATTTGTGCTTTATGTTAGAATCCTTTTGTAGGAAATGCTTTACTTGCTTGAAGAGAACCAGAGAAAATCACAAATAACTCCAGAAGATAATTTTGATCTGTTCTGATCGGACCTCTGTGCAAGAATTTTCATTCAAGGCTAGTTTGGGGAGAGGGGTGGGGGGAGAAATTCTTTCATTCCACTGTTATTTCAACAGAACAGAAGAACTCAGCTGAAGGGATGAGGGTGAGGCCAACACTGATCCACACAGATGTGAGGGAGGATCTACCACCTCCTGTGGGTATAGGTCTAATCCTCATCCTCCTCATCTACAACCTGATACACAGAACTCTCGTTACCTCACCTGGTTTAGGTCAGGGATCCCCATTAAGGCACCCACTAAAGCCAAGCAGAATCATCTGACAAACTTACGTGTTCCATAAATGTGTTTTCAGAAGTTATTAAAAATCTAAAATTCAGGGCCCTTTTTTCCTCCACTGTGACAAACCCCAAGACCTTGAGGAGTGTCTCTGCAGATCAACACAAATCAGAGATGCCTCTTTTCCTACAGCTGTGCCACCAAAGCCAGTGTCCCACAGCATCCACAGCATCACTAGTGACACCTCTTTGCTCTCACCCATCTCTCTCCTTTCCCAAACAGCTCCCACAGGTGTGGGGTGCTTGGAACAGACTCCCATTAAAGGAACAGCTCAGCCAAGACACTCTTGCAAAAGAAAACTGGTTAAAAAAGAAAAAAAAGTCCTCAAAGCATTTGGGAAGCTGATTTTCAGCCCAAACAAATTATACAGAGAAATAGAGGTTGGGGAGAGCAAGAGGGATCAAAAATGAGCCAAATTCTGGAACCACCGAATTACCCCGAGCTCCCGGAGCCCGGCCAGCACAGCATACGAGTGATTGCCCAGGCAGTTCCAAAAATGACACATCACCCTCTCCCTGGCTCACTCGTGGCAAACCCACAGCAATGAGGTGGGGTTTTTTGGCTTTTTTCCCCCTTGTAATGCCCCAGAATTCCCAAGAAAGCAGCAAAAGGAGCCAAAGCAAGAGGAACTGAGGTGGTCAAACATCAGTAGTGCCCTGCATTTAAACACTTCTCCAAGCCCTTCAGTTCCCAATCGTGATCCCAGCCAGATCCCTTTGCCCAATCCCTTCTTTCAAAATAGCAGCCCAGGAAAGGCTCTGACCTGTCAGCCCCACTAACCTTTTTCTTTTTTTTTTTTTACGTTTAACATACCTCTCAGATATTCAGCCCCTTACAAAGGAGGTAAGTCTCTCCCTGGCGTTTTTTTGGAAGGAAAATGTGGCATGCACCTATTTTGTTTCATTCTGTGCCAGGACCTATAAAGTTACTGTGGGCTGCAACTCCTGCCAAGTTCTAAAGGTGACAGGGCAATGGGCACCCAAAGGACGCTTCTATCAATGCCCTTTTATTTCCCTCTCTTTCCCCTTCCACCAAACCTTTTTTTTCTAATAGAATTACTCTTATCTGCAAGTGATTTAAACTCTAAGGTTTACAGAAGATTTAAAGAGTGCGAACACAGTTGGAATGTTTTAAACTAACAGTACAAGTTGCATTTTAAGAAAATAATTAACTCCCAGGGGAGGTGCGGTTCTTGGAGTAATGACAGATTCAAGGCTGGCTTTCCCTATATGGAGTTTCCAAATAATAAAATATCTTCGGTTCCCTACTGGTGTCAGATGAGAACCTGTTAGTGTGCTAGTTGCTGGTGGACTGTCATGGGTTTGGAGGTTTTTTTGGTGTTTTTTTTCTCTTTTTCAGTGGGCCCATTAGTGTTTTAAAGACACAGTGCACAGTAGGTAACCTCACATGCAAAGCTGGAGCACAAAGCACTGTAAATGCATTCAGTTTGTGTGTTTACAACTTTGCCCCATCCCTTCTTCTTACTGAAAAAAAAAAAAAGAAAATAAAATATTTTCCTCTTATTTTGCAGTGTTAATGTACCTGCTCTTGCTGAGGATGCCTCACAACCTCAGGCAACCCAGCACACAGCACCCAGCCCAGTCTAAGTGCCAAACTCCCTCCTGCCCAGTGCAAGTGGTGACACAGCTCAGCCCCTGCCAGGGCACAAGAACAGATGCAAACCCTCCTTATTTAAAAGATGAGTGCTCGTCATTGGAGGAAAGGCTGCTGAGGAGCAGGATCCAGCAAGGAGTAACTCCCAGGGAAAGCAGCACTGAGCTGCTTCAGCAGGGCTCAGCCCATGAAGATCCTCTGTAGGACACAGCCATGACCTGAGAACTTGGGCAGAACTTAAGGTCACTGCTTGCTCTATCCGGGACATCTCCCATTTGAACTGTGCTCATACAGGCACAATAATTGAAGTTAAACACCACAGTCCATCAGGCAGCTGAAGGATGGCACAGAGGCTGAGACAGAGATGAGAAAAACTTTGTAAAAACTAGAATGGTTGAAATGTAACAATTCACTATGACTTGTGCATAGATCCTAAAATGATGCATTTACTACAGAGCTACATTTTAGGAGTGCCCTAAAGTATAGACATAGTCTCTGCCTTCTCTTTGTAAAGTACAAGTAACTTAATGTATAATATACATATGAAATTCCCAGCTTGAATACATTGAACTTTTCTATAACATATATAAGTTAAATCTGATGTCATATACTCATGTCACTTATTTTGCTCAGGGAAAGAATCAGATGGTCATATTCTGTGTTTCGTAACATTTTGTTCCTAAGTTCATGAAACACAGTCGTGTGTGTAACTCCAGAGCAGGTTAAAGGAGCCACCTGGATCGATGAGTATCAGCCCCATCCATAGTACTCACAGCTCTCCTACTGAAGCTTAAGACTCTGCAACACACAGGCACAAGCCTGTTCTCAAAAACACTCCCAGCCTCTCAGGGACAGCACTTTCCATGAATTTAATTACTTGCAAAACCTTTGGTCATTAACACCCAACCTAAATTCTATTGCAGGTCACAGGCTATTAAAAAAATGAAGTGTCCATGCTCCCCAAACAATGATTTGCTTAACTGGAGCTTTGATTAAATCCGAAGGCACAACAGCACAGGAATCCTATTGCTAATGTCGTCACCCTGTTACAATACCTGGCAGGAACCTCACGGGGTAATTATTTCTCCTGAAGTCTTTTCATGATGCTTCATGGGGTCTTCTTCAAGACCAGGGTGGGCAGTGCTTGGAGCAACCTGGCCTAGTGAAAGGTGTCCCTGCCCATGGCAGGGGCTGGAACAAATGGGCTTTAGGGTCCCTTCCAACCCAAACCATCCTGTGATCCTACGATTCCACACTGGTTTCCATCCCTCAGGCCACTGAGCATCTGTCTGTGTCTAATATGGGCCAAAACATCTAATCCCCACGAGGAAACAACATGAGCCACGTGGTCATTATTAATGACAAACATCACAGACCTCAGAATGTACCTGTGCTCTCTGAGCATTTATTCATCACCCTGGTAGAAGATTCTGCTGCTGGAGCAGCTTTAGGGGCACAGGACAAATGCCATGGATGGAGGGAAGGCTTTGTTACCTCCCCTGGGCAGGAACAGGCTCCATCGGGGCACAGTGCAGCTGCTGCTCCTGTTTTACCTACACCTTCCTGGCTCAGGGCAGTACAGGACCTGGGTCTGGCTCTCCTGGAACGGAGCTGGCTGGAGACTGACACGTGGCCAAATGGGAGTGTATGTGCTCCACAGAGGCAGAGCCTCCCCGGCTGCTGCAGGAGAGATATTTTATTGCTTTCATAATATTTCCCGGGGTTTGAAACACAAACCACATGTTTTAATATTTTTTTTCAAAATTTACACATTGCACTTGCTGGAGAGTGTTCATTCCAGCACCCACAGCCCCAGACCCTTCCCAAGAACCAGGAGGCACATCAAAATCTGCTGTCACAGTTCTGGAGCAGCCCTGCTACTGAGACCCAGAATCTCTGGGTGCACTCCTGCCCACTTGGATTTTACAGGGCAATTAAGAGTTAATTTGGATTATCTTGTCATCAAGGAAATCATTAATACCCCAACAAAGGATAGAAGTTTGACAGCTTGCTGCAGGTGGAAGGGGAGGGAGTAAACAGTCAGGAATACTCCAAGCCAAGTCCACCTGGGGTGTAAAACCCTTAAAATTCTTTCAGTTCCCCCACAGGTCAGATTGGTCATGGGCAGAGTAAGTTCTTCTTAGTGACTGAGTAGCTGAGACAAGCCCTAAACTCTTGAGGATTGCTCCAGAAGATAATGGGAAGGTTCCTAAATATTTGAAGTTCTCTATATAAAATCGAAGGCAAGTGTTTTCCAAAGCAGGCAGGCCAAGCTCTCCTTGGAACCTCTTGGATCATCCCTTCAGGAAAACTTTGTTTATTAATGTTATGGATGTTGTGAAAACAGAGAAATGATCCGGTGCCTTGGGGACATCACAGCCAATTGTGCTCATATTCACATCCAAGGTGTGCCAAACAATTTACAGATCAGTGGGACCCACACATGGAAGAGCCCCTGTTTGTGAATCATGTCCTACAAATGAAGGCCAATTCCCTCACATGAAGTCAATGGGAATTAGACACCCAAGTGCTTTTGCAAATCCTGCTAAGTACCCATTGCACCTGTAGATTCCTTTTAAAATCTATTGCTCTCCACTTGAAAACTCTGTGTCCCCCAGGCAGGCACAGCCCAACCTGTGCTGTGTGTTGTCTTCATTAGGACTCATTTTAATGGAATAGTAGGTTAAAAACACACATAAAACTCACCTAAAGGGCCTATATTTGTGTGTCAGGACTACTCTAACAGGACACTTTTGCAGCCACCTCCCTTCACACTCATTTCCTTGCACAAAAAAGAGTAGCTGGCACTTCTGACCCAACTCCAGTCACGCTGCAGCATCTCCAAAATACTCCAGTTGTTATCAAAGGCACACTTGGATCCCTGCAGTGTGAGAATGCTCCCTGACAGATGAACAGCATCATCTAGGGGCCAGAGATCAGCACTGGGAATCACACACACGGCCAGGGAGTTCAGGGGATGCTGCTCCTGGGCAGGGCAGCACCACAGGAGAAGCCCAGGGTTTTATTCTTATTTGGAGCAACACACTGTGCAATGCCTGACATCCCAACAGCAAATTTCAGCTGAGCTGGTTCAATATTCCAAATCATCTTTGGGGATTTTCCAGCAGGGTGCAATTACCCCAGACCAAAGAAAGCAACCCAGAGCCTTTGCCCTGTGAGCTGGAGGGATGTGAAACACCTTGTCCACAGGTTACACAATCACAATGACATCATGACAGAACTTCCTTAAAAAGGCTCTAGAGACCTGCCAGGGTGAATTATAGACACCCAAATGGGAGCTGGCTTCCCCCATGCCTGCTCAGTCCCTGTGCCACCAGCCCTTGTCCCTCAAAGGGACACCTAAATCACGGGGTAGTCTGAGAGAAAAGGCATTCACAGTAATAAATACACCTCCCTGAATGCACTCACAGTGAAATCAGTAAAAAGTCCCCCCAGTGATGTCAGCAGTGCTCAGTCTGGCTCAGCACATGGAGCAGAAGGTGTTACAGGCACCAGCTCTCAGGGGCAGAGCTACTACTTGTTTGCCTATTTAAATCATTGTGTCCTGCAAGCTGCAGTTGGACTCTTTAAGTCAACAGATTCCCACAAGGATGCAAAACATCCCTGGAACAATGACTCTAAACCACATTGTGTCCAGAGGGAAGTGATATTCACTGGGTGAATGAAAATTGTAAAAACAAATAAACAAACGATCCCATCCCCAGAGGACAATTCCAGCCTGTTGCTCTCATACTCACAGCCCGTTTGCTGCCAGGAAATTTGGGTTATCGGGGATTACACATGGAAGAATCCCTGTGAGGCAGGAATGTCCTAAACAGTGGCCAATTTTCTTGAATGAAATTATGATTTGGAACTGAAATTCTCATCCCGAGACCAAGAATTTGTGCAAACTTCTGATTGCAGGGATCCCATTGTCACAACTATGAAATTAGTTATTTGTTTGCCATCACCAATTTAAGGTATTATATTAGTAAATGCTCTTATCACAGTAGTACAATGAAAATTGTGATTTCCTTGTCTTGTCACAGTAAGGACAAAGGGTTCACATTTTGCTGGGTAGACGAATGATCACACTTTCAGAGAACAAAAGCCTAAAGGAACTTGGCGCTCATTACTTGGGATCCAGCTGGAAGTGGCAGGAGCAAGGACTAGAGCATGCTTAACATTTACCAGATGAAGTGGATGCATATCCCACGTGGGACACAGGACTCGGCCACGCCTGCTTAATTGTTGTGTCATGTAGCGTGGTGTCCAAAAACCACACAACCAGAGCTCCAAAGCAAACAACCGATGTCAGGAGTTACTTTCAGGGACTTAAAAACAAGCACGTTCTGCGAGATGCTGTGAGCTAGAAGCAAAAAGGCAAGAAACCACACAAAGCAGGGACATGGGCTCATGTGTAAAGCCCAGCCGAAGTGTAAATGCTTTGCTGAACTGGGGGTGAGCAGAAGAGAAGCTGCTAGAAAACGACCAAATGTGGATGGGCAAAAGTTGATGAGGTTCTTCCCTTCAGATTCCCAACTTGGCCATGGGGTGGCTGAGAGGGCATTTGAGTTGCTCCAGACTACAAAGACATACTGACACAAAGGAAACTCAAAGAGAGTAGTGTTTAACATCCCCAAAGCCACCCCAATAGAAAACAAATGAATGATGAAATAACGGAGGGCCCGACGGTCCGTGTTCCCAAACGTGGAGTTTGGGGCAATCCCTGGCTGTTATTTTCACAATACCTTGCATTCATTACTTTATTTAAAAATGGTGTACCATGTCTGGAAAACAGGAAGTAAGCCATAAATCTCTAGTTTAAAAGCCATCTGAAGCCTGTGGACCAGATATGTTCTCAATCAGTAGTCAGGCAGTAAATAAACATTTATATACAGCAACTGCTCTCAACCAGCCTGACCTCCGGCTATTACAGGGCACATAAAGAGGAAATTTGTTTAGTCCCGTAAAAGCCCAGGCAATATATCAATAGATTATTAAAAATGGAAACAATGTAGGCTAATGGATTATATTGATTTTAATAAACATAAGTATATGGGATTCAAAGATAAGAGTCAGATATGACATCCTTCCAAGCTCACCTTTCGGGATGCCTCCTAAAATTAGCCAAACTACATCTGTCAAGGGTAGCAGTGGCTGATATTTTTTTGCTTTGCAAATCAATGTATTTTTGGCTAAAGGACTTAAATTGGAGGGTTTGCATTTTTATTTCTGCTTGTGAACCATGAATGCAGTCAAAAACTAAAACTACAGCATCTTTTAATGCTAAAATCTCCAGCAATTACAGTCTCTCCTCAGGCGTGCTGGCTGGAAGTGCCCAGATGCTGCTGGGCTGGGGGTTTTAGGAGGATTGCTCACTTTTGCTGCAGCAAATATCAGTGCAGACACTGAAACTGGATCTCTGAAGCTCTGGAAGCCTGGCAGGATGCTCAGGCAGTTCCAGAGCATCCCTCTGACTGCTTCCAAGCCTGAAACATGTGGTCATCTTTTAAATAGTTGGGGTGTGTCCTGAATATGTGGCTGGTTGTCAAAATACTCTGATATTTGTCCACTCTAGAGTCTATTTTCCCTCTGCTCTTCTCCTCTGCCTTGAAGAGATCCCTTCCCATCACCCACCATCACTGCTCCCCTCTGGTTTGACCCAAGAGTTCAGCATTGCTTTGAGAAATAACTCGTTTTAACTTCAGGAGATGGTTTGTGCAAGAACGGAACTCATCAGTTCTCGGGGATGAGGGAACAGAGGCTGACTGAAAGAAGAGGTGAAGGCAGCCTTTTATAGTACCAATCAAATGCTCCTTGAAAGCAAATGAATTCAGGGCTTGATAACCTCAAGGGTCTTTTCCAACCTTAATTATTCCATGGTTCTATGACTTCCTTCCTTGCTAAAGGAGGGACTAAAAGCAGGTGAGCACAGGTGAGCACCCATTTGCTTGAAAGGTTTGGATTCCCCCCAAATAAAATACAGTGTAACACTTGTTGGGGTCTTTTTTCTGATTACAAACCAAAGGCCGAAGTCATTATTTAGTGTCAATTGTTTGCTAAAGAAGAATACAAGAATGAACTTACAGTAAATTTCTCCCACTGTTCATTAGCCCCCAATGGTAGAAATAACACCCTTGCTAAATCCCGAATACCTCACAAATTACAGTAATCTGCAATTATAAACTACAGTGTTAATGAGCTTTGATTGCCCGTTCTTTGTGATGCCACCTATAAATACCATTTACATTTTACAGCATATTGAAGTTAACAACCTGTTTTGAGAAGATCACTAATAGTCAAATGGACTTTTATGAACACCTTTGGTGATGGCAATTTGTTACCTGGAAACCAAACAGGGCCACAAAGCCTTTACCCTCCTCACAGAAACACATCCCCTCCATCCTCCCCATCACCAACTTCCCTTCAGGACTGATACTGATCTTTATGCAGGAGGGCTCGTTCCCTTAATTAGGGAGAGTAGCATCTGAATTTTTATGCTTGACCTTTAATCAGCAGTATTTTGGTAAGTCTCTAAGAGGACTAATTGTGCCATTCATATACTTAAAGGATAACGTGCCTTGCAGAGCAGCACAGAAGGCAATAAACAGCTTTTACAAGAGATTAAACGCCCAAGCACAGCCAAAGCATTTAGATAACTGCAAAAGCCATTAATTGGCACTGCCCTGATGTCAAAAAGCACCTGTCTCATAGGGTTCTGCTCATAAAACAGCAGCAAAACCCACTCACAGCCATTGCTTTTCTCCCTTCCTAAGACTTGGGGTTTGTCCCAAGGATATTTCTTCAGCAAATCTAACGAAAATTTCATTTTTAGTGCTTCTGGATCCCAGTCAACAGACTTCAAAGCTGACAATTAAACCACCTGAAGAGACATGAGAGCCCAGTATAAAATGTTAGCAGTGTCACCTCTCCTGAGTTATTTTCTAAATCAAAGGGAGCCTTTCCTAGTTGGAAGTAGGAGAGCTAAGGCAGGAAAGGATGTTAGGGATGTTTGAAGTCAAGAGTGGAGAAAGAAAAATAAACCATTTGTGCCAGAGTGTCATTGTCTCTGTCTCATGACAGATAATTCCCAACAACCACTCAAACATCAAGTCCAGACCAAGCACTGCTCGTAGGTACAGCCAGCACAGAGACAATTCCCAGGGAATGCAAAGCAGACCCTTTGGAGAAGAGTCAGGAACCAGTTGCCTGGGAAAACCATCATATTGCTGAGTCCTACAGAAGAAAACCTCTCCTCTACGTGGCAGAGGGAATATGAGAGATGCTCAAGACAATGCATGTCTTAATTTTTCTTCCACAAAACATCCCCACATTTACCCTTCAGGCCTCTGGGAAATCTGTGTTTCTTTAGCAGGTTCCTGCCAGTACATCACACCAAGGAGAGGAGAATTAATGTGTCCCCTGCACTAGTTAAGTACATAAACTGTCACAAAATATTAACACAGATATGAAGCTATTAGAACAAACCCCACTCCATAAACAGACTTTAGATACGGGCAACCAAGATAACAGCAAAATAAAAGGGCACATTAAAGTTATATCCCTTTAAAAAAATTAAACAAATCAGTTTTATAGCGACAGGCACTTCAGAGAGCTTAGGTGGAAAGTCTGAGGGCAGTCAATAAGGCAGAGCTAATTGGAGAACAAATTGACATTCATAAGCTGGTGTTTAACACGGCCTTGGTAAACAAGGTAATAGACAGTTAATGCAGCCAACAAGGGTGGGAGCAGGAGCCATCCAGGTCGAATAATGGAAAAGGACCAATTGAGCAAATTCGAAGTGCAAACACTCCGATCTCAGCCCGCTCAGCAGGGCTGGCCCAGCAGCTCACAGCCCTAATAGGCTCATTTGGGTTGTTGTCTTTAGAGAATGAGTGTGTCAACTGAGAAAAAAGAACAGAAATCTCCATAATAGCAAATGATTCCGGGTTACCAAGTGCAGGCACTGATAAGGTTCAGGTGGGTAAATACTGGAGGCTGCTTAGCACTGAGGGATGTCTGAAACAACAGCAAGCAATCAGCCAGAGCTGGCCAGGGCAGCAATAATGGGGCATTAGCTTCATATAAAAATTATAAGGAGTCAGTGGAGTTAAGCTCTTCCTTCCACAGAAGCCTCTTGCTCCCAAAAGGTGATGTTCTCTCTGTGGGACAACGTGGCTTTGGGGATCTGAGGCCTCTTTCTCATACAGTCACAGATGTGAACACTGAAATTGCATAGTTTAGCATTTCACCATGTCCTGACCTCTCCAAACGCTTCCTGCAGGCATCATTCCTTCTGGATGCATCCATGAATCAGTGTCACCATCACAGCCACACTGATGCAAAGCTGGTTTTTGGGGACCAGGGACTCACCACAGGCCTCATGTGCACTGCTATTACAGAGCAAAATGGCACAATCTGATCCCTAAGAGTTCTTTAGAGCCTTTTTCTTGAAAGTGAAGGGAGGATTTGAGAACATTGAATGAAACAAGCAGGAAAGAGATTTTCTTGTCTTTCATCTCAAAGGCAGAGCTTTAGGTTTAGGAGGGGAGAAGCAAAGAGAACATGAGATAGAAGATAAAGACAAGGCTGGAGCTCCAGAGATGAGTTTAATTCTCTCACTACAGCCTTCAAATGCAGAGATTGTGTTCATTCTAACCAGTTATCAATAAAAAAATAATTTGGTGACCAGAAAGTTCTTATCTCTCAACAAGAATCATCTCCACCACATCTCACTAGAACTTGCTCAGGAAGTCAAGGCCTGGTTTCAGAAGTAGAAGTGAATTTTTTTTCTGTTAAAATTTCAGTTAAGTTTCATGTTCAGGAATATCTGACCAGCTTTTGGAGTGGTTCCAAAAGTGGCTTTTGGAGACTCTTGGAGCACTCAGGGAGTGATCTTTTTAATTGGAATCTCTGGTTCTCTTTCATTCATTGATTAATCCAGAACTGCCAATAGTGGACTGCATGTGATTTTCTGAAGAGTTATCTGCTGTCACCTTCTTCTATGAAGGCATCTTTATGGAGCCTCTTTAAATTAACACATTTCTTCTCAACTCTGAATTCTAGACCCAGAATTCAAGGCAGCTACAACATAAATAGCAAGCAACCCTGTTGCTGGATGTAAATAAGTTCTAGTACCTTCCTAGGTTTCAGATGTTACACCTGGTTTTGAAACCCATTGCTCTGATTTCAATCCCTTATCATCTTCCGTGGCATTTTCCTAGTTTTCACCAGAATTTTGTTTTGTTGCTTTGGTTTTTTGCTTGTTTATTCTTTAATCTGAAAGATTTTCCTCATTGCCCTCCCTGCTACAGATTGTACAAACTGTCTTCCCCAATGCCTTTGCTCTTCAGAAACCTGGATCCCATCCAAGCCCAATTTAGCCCTTGAAGACTCTAAAATACACCAACAAGACACTTTTTGTCATGGATGAAATATTTGTGCTCAGACAGCCCTTGAAATAGATCTGGGAAGATGTTTAGCTATGTCTATATTAGGGGTGACTACACCAGAATGGATATAATAAGCAGCAGCTTTTTGCCAGTGAATAGGCAGAATTTTTTTCCCCTTCAAGCAATTCCTGGCTGGATTTGGGCTGTGATGAGCAGCGTGGAAGCTGCACCACTGACAAAAATAAAACTTTGCAGCGCTGGGGATTGTTGGATGCATTTCCTCAGTGTGTGCACATGGAAGGGCAGGTGTGAGGATGGATCCCCAGCACAACTTTCTAACAGAGTATTAATGATAACCTCATTCATTTTTGCTGGCATACAATGTGCTTGCAAGGCTAATATTGATAGCTGTCTGAGCCTCTTAAAGCCTGCAAATTAACTGACTACACACAGCTAAATCACAGTTGTGGAGGATGCTTCCTCCAAAGCATCCACTCGTGTAATTGATGGCAAGAGCTTCCTCTTTAACTGGTTGCTGCTCCATGTGGTGGGAGCAGCAGGAGTTGTGTCCTCCATCGCTAAGTGACAGCTAAGATTCAGCAGATGCTCGCTGGGGTTTGATCCCTTCAGCAAACAAATGATAATTTCCCTCATGAGCGACCTGACTCATAAGGAACTGTGTGAGCTGGGCCACCTATTCTGAGTCTCTTCTCCACCCCACCCCAGACAGAACACCCAGAGACTCTCATTTACCTCGAGGTGACACTGCTCTGCATGAAAAACATGCAATTCTAAAATTAGAGGCACTTCCCTTAGAATCAGCTGCTACAACTGGGATACACTCTGTAGTAGAGCACCAGTCTATTACTGGTGACCACAGAATCATTAAGGTTGGAGAAGACCTCCCAGATCATGAAGTCCAAGTGTCAACTCCACCAAACCATGTCCTCAAGTGCCACATCCAGATGTTTTTTGAAGCATTAGAATATCCTGAGCTGGAAGGGACCCACAACGATCCTCAAGTCCAGCTCCTGGCCCTGCACAGGACACTCCAAAAATCCCACCTTAGAGCTGTTCCAATGCTTGAATAAAGAGTAAACTTTTCTTAAGACCTGATCTACACCCTCACAGCATAACTTGAGGCCAATGGATTATCAGCACCAGCTTTCTAAGAGGCTTCTTCCTACCCAAGACCTAAGGGCAAAAACCTTTCCAGTGGCCATCCTCAGCCCATGGCAGTGATGGAACCAACACAGCTACTGAACCTTCCTTTCATTTGCATCATTCCTTCACTGGCACCTTAAACTGGGAAAAAACCTCCCAGCCTTATCAATATGAGCAGGAAGTCTCTCCCCTCAGAGCCCAGGATGGGGCAAAATCCCTTTCTCCCCAATAACTTCAGATTTAGCCAAGGCCCAGCTGGGGTTGTGCCTCAGCACAGACACAGCCCAGGCTTGGGGCATTAACGAGTTTGTAGAGACAGTTGCACACAACAGACATCACACTTAATGAGCCTGCTTGCTCAGGGGGAGAGCAGCAGAAAGGCAACTGTGAGGGAAGAAGTAAATGCACGGGGATATAAAAGATCTCGAGGTTTATTTTAGCCAGAGTTAGTCAGGACTGCATAGGGGCAGCTCATTGTTCTGTTTTCATAAAGTCATTTAAGTAGCAAATGGCCCCTGAAACTGATACTATGATTTGAGTCATGTTGGAAGACATATTGAATTAATGATGCAGGTGTGGGTTGTTGTTCCAAAAAACTTTTTTATAGCAACAGTGGGAGAGGAGAAGGGGAGGGGGGGAAGTTAAATGAAAAGATTTGGTCTATGTTATGTTTTTCTAATATTTGAATTTTAGCTAAGATTACTCTTTCTCCTCTCTTTAATATATTGTTTTAAATAAAAAATGCTAATAAATCTTGAGAGAAATATGTCATAGCAGAGTTTAAAAACTGTAGTGCAATATATAACAGTTCATAAAATATTCTATTCAAATAGCCAAAATTGTAGTGCGTTTGGACCAGAAGTAGTTAACTGCAGGAACAGCATTTTATTAGCTACTAAAATTAAGAAAGAGCACTGCTGTTTCACAGCCAGATAATTAAGTACCGTTTTCTCTTTTTTAATACTATAAAATTAAACTTCCTGTTTAAATGGCCTGGTGGGGACTGTAGGCAAAGGGTCGTCTGATGAGCCCTCCGGGCAAATCCAGAAACACAACATAGCACTTATTCACACAAGACTTTAACAGGGTGGAAAACACTGATTGAGGGAAAAAAATGCTGCAGTAAGCGAAAAATTGCAGGTCATAAATCAGAGATCCATTTTTTCACATCATTTTGGCTAATCCATTAAATCTCAGTGCAAAGGAATCTATCAGAAACAGAAGCCACTGCCTTCACTTCCCCGTCTCCAAACGTTATTAAAGCTGTATAAGCAGTGAAAGAACTCAATTAAAGCCAGAGCACTGATGAGATGTTCAAGTCTGGCCAGGCCCACCAACCTCTCCTGGCTCCTCTTTTGTCAGTGATGGTTGTGCTAAAGCCCTTTTTCCAAAGGGATTACACTCCCCACTCCAATAGGGTGAAGGGTTTCTCCATGTGGTTCTGCAGTACGTTTTTTCTACTCGGTCTGTCCCTCAACATCTACCCCAAATTAATTGTCAGTGGCAGAACAACACCTAAGTCAACAATCTGTAGTAGGTGCACCTCTTACACCCATCAATCCCACCCTGCTATGGATCTGTGGGCTGCAAAATTATTCCTGTTTTGGCTGAGAAGCACAAATATCAAGAATTATCCCAATTTTGCAAATATTAACCCCAGTTTTGACCATCTATAATCACACAGGAAATTCACACTGTGCAACATGTTATAAAATCAAATATTTCTCTACAGAGCAGGTGAGAGTCTCATCATTAACCAGTCAGCCTCTGTTTCTGCATGTTATAGGGAGGGTTTTATTGGTCACATCTAATGTGCAACCTGCAAATGCAGCAGGTTTAGGGTTAGCCTGCTGTCAAATGTACTGTTCCAGCTGCAGGTGACTTTCTGTTTAAAGCTGGAGGGGTTGAAATCACCCTTGGAGGCTTCATAACTCATACAATATTGTCTTCAGTTCTCCCAAACACAAGTGCAACCACTGCTGCTCTGCTCAAGCAGCTTATGTTGCTGCCACATACTAATAAATACCAAATACCACAAAATTACCAAAATAAAAAAGAACGATCTGGTTGAGGCACTTCATTAGGATTTGGGAGATCCTGGACCATCCCTTCCTTTGCAGAGATGTCCTTTAAACCCTCCAAAAACCACTTGATGGGAATTCATCCCCAACACGTTACCACCCAGGTAAACTACTCACTAAACTGTTTAAAGACTTGTGCACCACCTCATAGGAAGGGAAGATGAGGCCTATGCAGAAAAGGGAGTTCTAATTCATAAAGAATTCTGTGATTTTAAAATTCATTTGGTCTTTTTAGCCAAGAGCAAAATAGCAAAATACCAGAATCCATTAAATAATTAAAAGCTTGGATTGATGGAAATATTTTATTACATCAAAACATTATTCCAGTTTCAAATTTCTAACAGAGTATTTCAGTCTACAGAAAAATTTTAGAAGAAATCCCTGAAAATAAATAGTGACACGTGATAACAATATGACTTGGATTTATTTCATTCTGCTACAGCTTTTTGCTTACAGTTTCCTTCTGAAACAAAAATTCAGGAAAGTTTGACTTAGCTCTATGAAACATTTTGATGTAGAGCTGTTTTGGCAACATTTCTGTCTCACACCAAAGCATCACATTTGGTTTGTAAAGAAAAAAATCTGAGCAGAATGTGGGATTTGTTTTGCTCAGCTTCCCCCACGGATTGGAAGTTCCACCAGCTCCCTGGAAGCCTGACACTGCAGAATTCTTGAGACTAAACGGGTGGGTTGGTTGGGGTGTTTTCTTCCAAGGATACAGGCAGAAGAGAACAGAAGACAGTTTATGTCAATCTGTTCTGCTCCTTCCTGTGGATTCTGGAGGTCTGGGTAGAACTCACCTGGCCAAGCATCACTTAATCCCCTCAGAAAATCTTCATGTCATTTCACTAGAGAGAAAGTGAAAACTAAGAGAGACACCCAACAGTCATCAACTCTGCCACAAGCAAAACACTTGGAGCCCAGGGGATGTGTCCCACTGACAAACAGCAATTCCTGCTGGAAGGAACCAATTTTCAGCTTCACAAGCAAACAGAGCAAAGAGAAAACAAGGATCCTTCTTCCAGAGCCTCATCCTCCCACTGGACACACGAGTGTCCCACTGATGGGGTGCCCAGGGTTGGAGAGCTCTGCCAACATCATTGCCAGGAAATCTTCAGCAGCATCCAAGTGGTTTTCCTTGTTGAACTTGGGTGTATGTTTTTGGCCCTTCTCAAGCATCCCCCTTTTCCAACCCATCTGGGACATGGGAGCTGTGAAACTTTATTGAAGGCTTTGCCTGCAAACCCCTTCGGTGCATTAGGGTAACGCGACACCGCGTTTGCATCGCGAAATACATTTCAAACCTTAAAAGAGAAAATCAGCTCTTTTATGTCGCTATTAAGTTCGAGCAAAGCCCAGTTCTCAGGTTTCCTCCCTCTGTTCCTCTGGGGCCGTGGCATCAGATTGCTGTGCAGATAAGCCCTGAATGTGCGGGATCCCCTCTGAGCATCCTGTGCCCAGCCCCGCAGCAACCCGGAGAGACTAAACACTGCAAGCACCAAAGAGAAGAGGTGCTTTGCATTAGAGCAATAACAAACCTCTTGGAGAAGGAAAATCACACTATGTAATGTTTAGTCTCATTTAATCTAATATTGGTTGCTAATGGGCTCTGATCTTGCCCGTGTACCCAAGGAGCTCCTTCCAATTGGCCAAGTGGTGAGATCAGCTTTTGCATTTCATTTGCAGCACTCAACACTCGATACCCAGGGAGGTCACTACGAGCTGCTTTTAAATCAAATACCCAGAGCTGAGAAGACAAGACTTATAAACTAACACTCTAAGATTTTATTTACTTCCTATCAAGTTTAAAAATTATAGCAAGCATAAAAAGATGGACAAGGACACGCAGTAGAAAGGAGTAAATGTTTAGGAAAAAGCTTGTTTAAGTTTTCTGGACTTTGTGTTTATTTGTTTTTAGAAAGTCTCAGAACACAGCATAAATATTAACCCGATGTTAAGAAGGGATGTGAGAATTATTTCATAGCAGAACACCTTTCAGATTTTGTTTTACTGAATTTCAGACTTTTAGACAACATTAAAAACACTGCACTGAGGAAAAATAAATTATTTAGGCTTCTTACTAGGGCTAAATGGGACACAACGTCTTTTATCCAAAGGAGCATCCTCCCATCACAGGTGCGAATGAAATCAATGAATAAAACTGTCTCAGATTTTACTCTTCCAGTTTTTTCACTCATTCATTTCACTCTGCGCTCTGATAATTTTTTCCCAGTTTAATCCTCACAGTTTTCAGCTGTATCTAACTCGGCCAAGTTGCAATTGCAATGCTACACATAGCATTGAAAATATAAGTTGGCGATATTCGTCAAGTTTATAATACATAGAGCAGCCTTTTCGGTATAATAGGTAATGTGGCTCGAACAAGTAGAGCACTGGAAAGGCAGTACATTGTGAAATTATGGCTGAAATTGCAACAAAGATCATAGACCTGAAATGTAATAGAAGTACAATAAAGGGATTAAAGGGATCATGTTTTATATCACCCTAATTTTGAATCAGATTATCTAGATTTGCGACCAGTTTGATTTAAACGTTGGATTAGCAGCAGAGGGAAATATCTAACTGAGCTGGTCTGTACTTTACCAACATTTTCAGTGTTGTATCTCTTTCTCCACTTTCCATAGTTGAAAATGATGCCATTTCCATACAAGAGCTCCCTGAAAATTGCTTTTGCTATTCCCAAAATGGCTTTAGAACCCAAACACACGCTCCCAGGTGCTCCACCAGGCAGAGGGGCTGGGAGGAGGTTTAGGTGGCTGCTGAAAGCTCAGCCCAACTTCACTGCACGTTTCTTCTCCGTACAGGAAAGTTCAGGCAGACTTTCAGTGAACCCAAGATGAGTTCCAAGCCCCCAAACCACACAGGGCTGAGCGAGTCTCAGGGGAGAGTTTTAGGGTTCACTGACACAGTGAAAGACCTGAGAAATGGCCAAAGCCTCTGAAATCTGGCCCAACCTCCTCCTCCCACCAGCCACTACCTGCCCAGGTGAAACCTATTTTCCATGTTCTTAAACTCCCTTTTTATGGCCCAGCCCCAGACCCCTCAGCCACGCTCTGCTCCGAATGCCAGGCAAACAGAGCAGGAGGCTCTGCATGAGACGCTCTAATTGGCAGCAGAGCCCTGGCCCGGCCAACATCTGCAGCTGGTTTTGGTGACAATAAATCAGGGCTGGGGGGGTTCGGCGTGGCAAGCTGCCAAGGAGCTTTCCTTTCCCCATTTAGCCAAGAACTGGGAAGACAACAGGGCGGACTGGGGTAGCTCTGGGTGGTTAGAGAGAAAAAGCCAATCAGATACATCCACACCCAGCCATCAGTCTCCAAACTTTCTACGAAACAAGCTGGACCAGACAGCAAACACATTTCTTCATCTCCGAGCAACAACTTGTCCAGGAAACCTCACAAACATCATTCAAACAAGGGCACAAACGCTGGAGCAATTCCTTCCCAGGAATGGAGGTTCCTACCCCAACCCTGGGAGGATTTCAGAGCTGCCCAACTCGTGGTGCCCTGTGATCACCCAACACTCACTGCAAACACCTCCACAGGTACGTTTGCAATCAGCAGGTTGGATGCTCAGCCCCAAACACTGGATTTCTCCAGATGCCTGGAGTACTGACAGCTCAGTCCTTCCCTCAAAACCCAGGTCAGACAGAAACCATGGATGTGAGGTAATCCGAATTCTGAACAGGGAAATTCAGACTCGGAAAAGAAATAATAATCAAAGGCTGGAACAGTTGACTGAAACCACTAAGAAACCCAAACTTGTAGCTGACAGAACTGTTCATTTAAATGTTGTTGAGTCTTTCCTGCTGATCCTGGCAGCACAGTTTAATATGAAGTTTTGGGGTGAGTTTTTTTAAGTCAGGTTGCTGTGGGATGGAGTGATGCAGCAGAGGCTGCAAAGGCCAAGTCACTGAGCTCTGCTCAAGGCACATTCACACCCACCTCATGCAAGAAGCAGAAACTGCAGACTCTGCCTTCCAAGGAGCTGCATCAACTCAGTCTGGCAAATGATTTCTAATGAGATATTTCCCTCCCCAGAGTGAGCCAAAGCCCCGATTCTCAAGGCTGCCTTCACACCACCCTCTCCTTGCACTAGAACATCTCTGCACCCTCAAATATTTAAGTCATTTTTGGATCATCATTCACCATTCCACTCAGCAGATATTTAAGGCCTTTTTTTAGTTTCTTTCACCCTTTCCACCATCACATCCAGTTCCTCCCAATCCTTCCTTCAGCCTTAGCACTTTGCCACCTCACACTGCTCTCTCCTGTTGAACATTCCCCTACCAACTACTGCTCCCCACCACAGCCCCACTCCTCCAAGGGTTCTCTTCCGTAGGGAGCACTCACCTCATTTACAAGGTCACAGTTATTTCAGTCTGAATCCAGTTATGCAACAAACCACCCCACTGTAGTGTAAAACCCCTAAAGAGCAAGTGATTCACTTATGGGAGAATTTAGTCCTTCCAAACCAGCAATAATAATTAGTACAATTAATGCATATGTTCCTTACTGCAATGCCACCTTCAACAGCCACAGCCATATAATGCACTGCTTGGAAATGGTGATCCACATTTGCCAAGATAATATCTGGCAGGAAGTATTTCTTGAGTTTATTTAAGCTTTAAGATCTATGGAAGGAGCTGTGCATGATATCCTGTTTGAAGGCATTTCTAATTTAAATTAATGACCTGAAGGATATCTCAAGGCAATAATGATCTTATTGTACCAAATCCCACAATAGCTGAGGTGAATTATAAATTCCTCTAAGTGATTTAGTGGTTAACATTCCAAATCACAGCCGCCCGACGTGATGCTTGGAGTTCCAGCACCAGATTAGATGAAACCACACAGGCTGTCTTCAGCCTGCCTGCCTGGTTTGGAACAGGCAGGGAAAAACATTCTCCTGAGCCAGTGGGAAGCAGAGCAGCCCTGGGGGTGGTGAGTTTGGAGTTCTGGGAAGGCACCTCCCTCCCAACACTTGGCTTGGCAGAGATGCTGGAGCACCCAAGCAGCAGAGGAACTGCCTTGCAGACACCAGGTGGGAAGGTGAGCTCAGCAACAAGGTGAGACCTGCTCCCCCAGGGACAACTGGAGGTTTGTCACTGACTTATGAAAAGCACAATTTGACTAAATGAGGAAAAATGTACATTTTTTTTCCCCTGGAACTCCCGAAAATGCACATGGCACACACCAGCTGCTAATGGGAAGGGTCATTCCCGCTCTGGTGACGAGTTACACATTTGTAAGTCCATATGTCACTGGTAAACAGAACACAGTGAAAAATAAGATGGAGAAAATTTCCCTTTGAAAAGGCAGAGAACCAAATTGCCCCTAAAAAAGGGCTTTCAGCAGCTGAGAAAAGTAGTCTGTTATTTCACTCACAGGCCCAACTGCACGTGAAGCAATAGGTCAGAACTTGCATTTCCAACTTGTTCCACAGACGTGAGTACACAGGTCTTGCCCACTGTATAATCCAAGGGATTTCTGTATACTTGGAACAGCCTATTTTATCCATCATCTACTTTTCTCAAATTTTGCCATTTCTTATTCCATTCAAGATGCCATAAACAATGGATATACTCCAAACACAGCTCCATTTTAAGCTCTAAATATACAATTAGTGTTTGGGTTTGTGCTGTTATGAACTAAAATGGCACACCAAGCTATAAAATGTGACTTACTAAAAGTATTAGCAAAGCCACAATCCATTTCCAAGTGAAACCTCCCCAGTTTATTGTTGGGATACCTGACTGGGAGGAAGGCAGTGTTTTCTCCCCTGTTTCCTTTAGAGCTGAGCAGATTTGTTTGAACCTCTAATTCAAACCACAGCTTGAACCTTCCCTGCCCACGTGGCAAAAGAAAAAACCCCAAACCACTTGTGTCAGTGTAAGTAAATCACCAGTACTTAATTATTAACAAGAGCCCTGGAGAAGAGGAATGAGCTGTGGTACCTCTGGATATGGGACATCCCAACAGTGAGTAGTGACCTCTCTGCTCTCCTCACGCCCAAAAACATGGAACCAACTCACTAAACAGAGATACTGGTGTCTACTGGTATCATACCACTGCTAATGGGTAATTTATTTCCCCCTTTCCTCCCCTTCCCACTGTACTCTTTATTATTTTAAGGCTCTTTTCTCAGGGACAAACTTCACCTCCTATTATTTGTAGCTTGTACCCAGCGTTGAAAGCCTGAAAAAAAAGTGATAAATTAAATGAGAAGGAAATGTTTAAGGGTTCCTATTCATAACAAAAATACTTAAAGCAGCCTGGGCCATGAATCTTCCACCAGCAAGTTGAGATACACATAAAGGACCTGATTCAGAGAAGGAGTGTGGAGGATGTTGGTGGATGGCTGCTGTTCCAGGGATTTATGGGGGTAGGAGCTGGTATGTGGGGAGAGCCCAGGCAGGTAATTAGTTCCTTGCAGAACTCCAAATGGAGTTGGCTTTTCCCAGTTGTTCAAAGGCTTTTTCCCCAAGCAGTGGGTCAGCACTAAGCAGCTCTGTCTCACATGGGCTGGGGGCTGCACTCAACCAGTGGCCTCTCGTGTGTGAAGATTAATGAGTGACCAAGCCCTGTTTTTCTGTCAGCACAGACACGTGCATCTAATTAAAGGATTCAGAAAGCTGGCAGAAAAGTCCCAAGGTGTTTTCTAAAGCCACCCAAAGTTTGTGTTTGGTTTAATTTCCCAGTTATGCCCAGTTAATAGGGATTAACTCACAAACCTCATTTACCTTTTTCTCTGTGTGTCAGCTCTGGAGTTCATGTAGTGGGGAAACTGCTCGATCCATAAATCCTGTGGATTTGAATCATGTGTTTACCCACGGAACAGGAACGGGCCTGGACTGTGGCAGAGAGGTGCCCCTGTCATCATGTCTCACTGCCACAAGGACCACCTTTTTGGTTAAATCCCCATCAGCTGCCCTTCCAGCTCCAATGATTTTCAATAAATATCAATTCCTGCCAACAAACCAGGATTCTGGAAGGGGATTTTTGTCACAGACTGGACCAGGATCACCCCTTTTTGGATAAACAAACAAAACCAAGCAAAAATTCTACAAGAACTGGTGGGATATGTACAGAAATGTTTAAACTTCCTTTTCCAAGCTGGTGATGATCCAGCAGCTTCTTTCTACAAATTCATCTCCAGAAACTGAAAGGTTCTGCTCACAACCCTTCCTAGAACTCCTTCCAAAAGGGGAAGCTCCTTTCCCTTGGCACAATCCCTTACACAATGAGGGAATAGCATGTTTTCATGGACAGTCCACTCTGAACTGTGGCAAAATAAGCCTGAGAATTCAAAGTGCTGCTTGTGAGGGGGCAGAGCAGTGTGTGACAGCCTGGCTGTGCTGGATAACCAGGGCTGGATAACCAGCACACGTTAATCAGCCACATCTGGGCTGCTGCTGGTTGGGAATAAAACAATCTTTGAGCCTTGCATTAAATGCTCCAACATATTCATCCTTTATCTGAACCACCTCAGTGCTCAGCTGGGGGAGCAACCAAGACCCTCATGTGCAATATCTCCCAGCATCCAAATTTGCCTGGACTTTCAATTATCCAGACAATAATGAAAACATGTTGGCGGGACGAGCGTCGGGTTACAATCACAAATTCTTACTTCAATAACTGCCATAAAACAGAGACCCAAAGCATGTTTTTTGCTTTTTTTCCAAACATTAGCAACTCATCTGATACTTAGGCCAAGGATCCAGTTTCCTGCAAGCTGATGACATGTGAGACCACAACCCTGAGGCTGATATTAAATTATACATATATACATATATAAATATACAGAGAGAAAACCTGTGAAATTACAGACACAGATGTGTTATTGGTGTCATAATTTTTTTCCATTAAACACCGTATTAGGTTTATCCCCTTTCTATACTTGAAAATCTTCACATATAAAAGATGAATAGCAACTTCTCAAGGGGATCCCTGTGGTTTAACCTTGTTACAGGAGGTCAAACACAACACACAAACTATATTGGTACAAAGATGACTGTAAAATGGAATTAGCCTTTTGCTCCCTGTTCCAATGGAGAGGAAGCCAACTTTTACATCTCTGAACCACTCCTGCTCCAAAAGAGACTTGTGACACTGGTCTTGGAGAAGCTGGGGGAGCACATTTTGTAGGGGAAGGACCAACAATGTGGTACCCAGATTCTGACTGGCACCACATTACACTGGTGAAATACTGAACACCCAAAGTGTTCCCTCTCACTTTCCTATGGCCCACCACAGACCTCACTCAGCCACAACCTTTCCCATCTTCCTGAAATTCCCTGTGAAAAGGATTAAGGGAACAAGAAGCACATTTCCCAGCCTGAGCTCCAGAAAAGGAAAATCCCTCCCCACACAAACCACTGGACAATGCCCCACAAAAATCTCCCTTTAGAGGGGCAGCAGCTAAAGGAGCCAAGAGAGCTCTTTAAATCCCAGAGAAAAGGCCTGGATATACCAAGAAGAGATGTACCAGCAAGAGCTCCAGAACTGAGGAACCTCCAGAGCAAGAGGATCAGCAGCAGAAGGAGGAGGGACAGTTCCACCTGCCTTGGAAGAGCCCCCACCTCACCAGGGCACAGCAGGACCCACAGCCCATCTGGGTTATTTGCAGAGAAGGTCAATTCCTCCTCTGCCAGATTAGCCTACAACACACAGCACAGAGCAAATAGGCACATGTTGAATTTACAGATTCATTTCTCAGCTCCCTTAAAGCTACATTGATGATATTGTAAGTGTTATAGTAAGTGGGAAGTATTATATTTAAGTGGGAAGGAAGCACTGCTATGTAAATTGGGATATTATGGATGCTCTAAAAACCTGGAACCTCTTATCCCAGGGATTCAGTGCTGTGAGCCTGTGCCTCACATTCTGAGCAGCTTTTTTTGGCTGCTGGGAGATCCTGTAGATCAGGATCAAACCCTAAAGTGAGGACATCTCACAGTAATTGAGAACAGAACATGAACCCCACCAGAATAATTAATACCTCCAGATATGATACACATGTATGAGATAAAGACAATACCGAGTGGGATGCAAAGAGAAATATCAAATCATCATTTTCTTACAGTGACCTCAGTACTGCATCCATTGGGATTTCATAAGGAAAAACTTCCTTCTCCCACAGATGCTGAGCAGGCAGGACATCTGCAGCCCTTATGGATCCCCCAGTCCTATGAACAGAAACACAAAGCATCAGAACTTCCAAAGAAGACACCACCAGCAGCACAATAAAGATCTTCATTATTTCTTCTTGACATTTTCATGACAGAATTCATGTAGAACATAAAAAAAAGCACAAGGCATGTTTACTGGATGTTTTATAGTTCAATAAAACATAAATAAACAGCTTTTTAGATCAAAGCTACAGAAATAAGGAAGCACTGTGGCTTCTGAGACCTGACCAATATATCACATCATCTGAAGTTGAAAGAAGCACTCCTGGTACTCGTCTGGAGCAATCCCACCTTAAAGGCACAGGGCCCAGCTTACATCTGGCCTTGGGGTTCCTCACAAACAAGTACAGTTGTACTATGCCAGTTTTCAGAGTGTCTTGTGAAGCCTTTTGGGATGAGATTTTGAGGTTTTATAAATAAACTAATAAAAAAGGACTAACATTTCCAGGAGGGCTCAGGACTGATTTTCTGTGTGTTCAGCACCGCTGTCCAAGCACTGAGCTCATCCCACACCATCAGGGCCATTTAAAAATTCCAGCTTTTCTTCAAAGGCTGTTGGTATTGGTCAGCTTTGGATCCAGTGCCTTTCTGAATGGCACAAGTCCCTCTAAATCCCACATGAAAAGGGAAGAAAAGCTCTCTCTAAACTTCCACCTCCTCATGAGTACACCTTCCTTATCTGCCTCTCCTGAGTGCTGGATGCAAATCTGAACCTACAGACAGGAGCATGACTGGAGTCCCAAGGGGATCTCATTCGTTTTGCTCACACTGCTCATTACATACATGTATTTGTTGGATTGGGATTGCATGTGATGCCATCAACCCTTGGAAACACGGATGGAGCGATGCCCAGCTTAGTCATGTCCAAACCCAGAGCCTGATGTAGTTTGGTTGCCATCCTGAAAAACCTTTTCCATGTCAGTTCAAGTAACAGCACATGTGGACTTTGCACCTGAACACAGTTGGTGCTTACCTGCACCCATATTCCAGGATTTCATGTGCCTTGATTTCCCATTCCTGCCAGAAATTGTGTGGATTATGGCTTTTGAGCACTGTTTGATGCTCCTGCCTCGCTCTGTTCCCTGCTCTGCAGTTTACATCGTGTTCTTTGCATGGATATAGGCTTTTGCAGTTATTTTGGTCTTACATCTCCTAATATGGGGTGGTGGAACTGAAAATACCAGAGAGTTCATCTTGGTATGTATTTATTAATTCGATGCCAGGGGACTGCTGGCCACTCCTAAAAATAGCCATGTGCCCACCAAGACCAGGGCACCCCTTAAAGGGAACAAGACCAAAGCAAAACCCTCCACAGAGACACCTTCACCCCCAAACATGTGGGGCTGTGACCTCAGGGACACTGATGTGTCCCTCCTGCAGCAGAAGCAAAGCCTCCTGCATGTCCTGCAGCTCCTGGGTGCCTGGGGGACACAGGACACCCTTGGGGTGCAGAACAAAACCCTTTGGGTCATCCTTTGAGTTGAAATGCACTGCCAGAGGACAGAGCTCTGCTTCTTCCACCAGAGCACTGGGGTTTGCACCAGGAAACCTGTCCTGCTGCCAGAGGGAGTGGAATATTCCAGGGCAGTTGCCAAAGCAACAAAAGTCTGGACAACCCAGATATCTCAGCTTAAAGGAGTCAGGGAAATGTGGGGATTTGGAGAGGTGACCCTCAGGTAGAGGCCAGGTTGGAGGGCGCTCTGAGCAACCTGGTCTAGTGAACAATGTCCCTGCTCATGGCAAAGGTTTTGGACTAGATGACCTTAAAATAACCCTTCCAACCCAAACCATTCCATGATTTCATGGCTCTCAGCAGCCAGGCCAAGCCTGTGGGCAGGCTGGGATGTAGGGACTCAACACTGCTTCACCAAGCTGAAAATGTCTCTGTTTGGTGAGGATTCTCATCTGGGCTGAGGCACCACCCTGGTGTTAGCACAGCCCACAGTGACCCAAACCTGCTCCTGCAGGAGTTTCTCAGGAATCCAAACACATCCATGGCTGAGCAGCAAATCCTGGTCCAGCCGAGTCCAGGACCTGCTCCAGCCTCAAGGGTTCCCAGGTCACTCTCACTCACATGTACCAGTGCAAACAGCCCTTTCCCTGCCTCTGTGGTGACTGTGCCCAGCACCTGAAGGCCAGGCTGGGCTTTTTCTGCCTCACACATCATCACCCTCCACCTCAATTAACTGGCAAGACTGGTGATGATGCGTGAGGCCAAACAGAATCCAGCCTGAGCTGCCAGGGATGCCTTGGCTCCGGGTGCTGACAGGGCTGGAAAAAAACTACAGGGCAGTCTCAGAGAGCTGGATCCTGAATCCCTCCTGAGAGTCTGAGCTGCAGGATCAGACAGGGGGTGGTGGGAGGCACAGAGGGATGGACCATGACCAGGACTGCTCAGTGTGAGGGGACAGGAGGGTCCCTCTCCTGCCTGGGAACTCCCTTTCCCTGCCATGGTTATGTCAGGGGATGTTTGTGCTCTGTCCTGCTTGCTCTACCAGGTGGTCAGTGGTTCTCCCCTGAGCCTGGCGTGGCCACAGAGGGAACACAGTGGATCTGATAATGAAGGAGATGATTCCCATCCTCTCCTCGGTGCTCCTGAGCCAGACCACAGAGCAGCATCAGTCCAGCAGTGTGCAGGAAGGACACTCCTGCATCCATCCCAGTGCTGCAGACAGACCAGGTTGTCCCTGTGCACACCAGAGTGGGTAATTTTATCCCAAATGTGCCTGTCTAAAAATATCTCACTTCTGTGTTTTTTGACCATATGCCCAGGATCATGAAAATTTTTCCGTAGGAAAAAAAAAAAAGCTGAAAAAACCCCTTAAACCCATAACATCTTGGAATGATTTGACCACTTTCTTCTCAGGACATTCTCTCCTTTTTATACCATGATGGGGTTTCTCCTGAATTTAAAACATCAATTTGGCCTAACATGAGGAGAGTGTTCATTCTTCCAAACCGTAAAGATCAGAGACTATAAACTGTTGTTTCTTAAATGTTTCATGGCAAAAGGCATTCAAGGCGTAACATTAACACAAAGTTTTTCTGTAAAACAATCTGGGAAGTGTAATCTCTGTAAGAGGTTTTTTATGCACCATGGCTAATTGTTCCTGACAGTATGATTTTACATCAGGCCTTTTTTGTAAATTCAACACCACTGGAACTTTATGGCAGGTAATATTCCTTACAACTCCGAAAATCCTCACCATGCCTAAATTACTGTTGCAGAATCGTGTTTTGGGGGGGGTTAACTACAAAATATTGGGAGCAAATACTCTCCTGTCTTGCAGTTGTAGCACTGGAGACAACTTTATGGAATTCCTCCACAAAGGGTCCTACAAGGAGTCAGAAGGAGTTTTTACACCTTTTGTGCACCGTGGTGGACCAAGGGCTCATGCTCTGCCTGGTGCTGCTGGGCCATGAGGCACATCAGGCTTGTGGTCACCTCTGCAAGAGAAGGGGTGGAGAACAATGGAGTTGCTTCCAGCCTTTGGGGATGAATATGTGACTCCTTAAAATTCAAATTCTAGACCTGTTTTAAATGGCCAGGTTTGAAATGTCACAGTTTCACAGAGCCTGGTCTGGGTTACCTCACCTGCACCAAGCCCAGGGTGCCAACAGGAGTTCTTCCAGTAGGCATTTCAGAGAATCAGAGAGTCATGGAGTGGTTTGGGTTGGAAGGGGACTCAAAGATCATTCAGTTCCACTCCCTGCCATGGGCAGAGACACCTTCCACTAGCCCAGGTTGCTCCAAGCCCTGTCCAACCTGGCCTTGGGCACTCCTGATGTCTCCCTATCCTGTGCTGCACTATTCCCCAGGGATTTACTCTCATCCACATCTTTGGGGTCAACTTGTACAGCAGTTGGGCCTGTGGTCCAGCCTACTCTGCCAGGCTCAATGACCTGTATTAGCCTGATTCATATGCACACTCACACACGAAAAAACTCCTTTTGACCAACTCACTAT
The DNA here is from genome assembly GCA_013396655.1 of Campylorhamphus procurvoides. Classification (NCBI taxonomy): domain Eukaryota; kingdom Metazoa; phylum Chordata; class Aves; order Passeriformes; family Dendrocolaptidae; genus Campylorhamphus; species Campylorhamphus procurvoides. Next base: position 119,634 of record WBMV01002667.1, on the reverse strand, counting down.
ACCTTATAAAATATGGGTTATAAAAACTTTATGGAGCCTGTTCCTCCGAGGGGCTCATTCCAGAGCACAGTACGCAAAACCCAGCTCTTTTATGGCAGAAAAAGGGCTCAGTCTGTGCCGAGGCCTCGCAGGAATCAGAAACAGCATTGGGCTTCCAAATGGACCACACAGCCTTGACCGGGTTGCTCCAAGGGCAGCAAATGAATCTGTGTCTGAAGTTCATTGACAAGTGAGAAACACTGGTTCTTTCTGCCTGAAATTCCTCCTCACCCCACCTATGAGCAGCTCCATCAGAAAGGTCAAAAAGAAGGTGATGGAATCAAGAATTGGGCCTTCAATAGGCATCACAGAGGGGTAGTGATTCCAGAAAATGATGGACAACCTGGAGATGCCTTTGCCAGGGAAACAGCTCCTCACATGAGGTGGCTTCACCCAGCTCTGGGTCAGTCTCAGCCAGAAGGGAAGGGAACTCCAGAGGATTGTCAGGAGCACATGGACTGATGTCCTCCAAAAAGGGGGAATTAGACTCCTGGCAATTCCTATACCTGAGTATAGCAAGGGCAAGAATAAATGCTCAGGGTGTGATATTTATGAAAATGAGAGACTAAATTTGGGTCAGTACAGTGAATATATAAAACATTTTATGTGGAGGCTCAGACCAAATCAAAATAGCTCCCACTTTTTCTCTCCATCCACCCACCCACCCATTTATCCATCCACCCACCGGTCCATCCATCCATCCCTTGAACACTTTAACTGGGCTCCATCCTCTGCTGTGCCTCCTCTTTGTTCCCGCTGAAACTCTCCCACCACATCCCCTTGGAGCCTTCCCAAGGATGACCTTGACCTCCTGAAGAGCCCTGCTGCCCTCCCTGCTTTCAAGTCTCGGTATCACCTTCCCTCAGCCATTGAACTCAGCTCCTGGTTTGAAGATCTAACGAACAGGACACAGCAGGTGTTTCTGCAGGTGTAGCTGCTTCCAAAATGACACCAACTAAGCCTGAAATTCTTTAAAAATCTACAATATTATCTGCACAGTGTATTAGAGACTCACTACTGGCTTATGTCTCTGGGTTATTCTGGGATAACTGAGGCACTTATTTCTGAAAAGAACAAATTTGGGTCCTATTTTACAGGTAAACCTGCTCTAACTAGCAAAGCCCTCCTGGCACATGATTTAATCTCACCACTTTTCACAGGACTTCAGTTCACACCTAACTTTGCAGAGGAAGGCAGCGGCAGGAACTGAGGAAAGTGTTTCAAACTGTGAAGTGAGAATAAGAGAACACCAGCACCTTCCCTGGGGTCACCTTTCTGAGATTAAACAATCTTACGGTAATTCTTTGGGATAATATGGACAGTTACAGAGTCCCAAAAGTTGCTGAACTTCCAGGCTGTTCAGATGGCTTTCACTCCATGCTTGGGTTTTTTCTAACTGGAAGGTGATGTAAACCTGCTGTTGGACCTTCACTTTCTGACCACAACCCATCATGGCAGAGCTGCCAGCCCCGAGGAGATGCCTTCTCCTGCCCCATCTCCCAACTAACCACATTGGAAGCACTTGAAACTTTCCTCTGATAGGGTTCTAAAGGGCCACTTGCAACAGCAGCATCCTCAGGATTCTGTGGTACTGCGATGCTAAATAGGATTAGTGATAATAAAGAACACCACTGATAACAGTACTACAGAGACCCTCATGATTTACTCTCATCATTCCTGATCCAGACTATTAATTTGGGTGATCTGGACTAGTTCACCCCTGGATTTATTTTACACTTGTTCAGCAAATCAGTTTCCTTGGTGCAGAGTTGAATTATTCATTGTACTTTTTTTCTAGGATGGAGAAGTTACTAAAAGGTTTCTTTCTGTTATAAAGCATTTTCGTGTTTGAGTATTAATTTTTAAAATCTCCTGTAAATCCACAGTACTTTGCAGTTGTTTGCTTTAGCCCTTTGCAGATTTGTCATTAAACCTTGGGAGCGTGCACGCACAGGCACACACACATATATAAACTTATACAAGTAGATGTTCACATATTTAGTCCTGTTCTTTTTATAGTGGCTCCCAAGGCACATGTGTCAGCCTTCCAGCATGTGTTTGGATCTGTCCTTCTCGAGAAACACCACTCAGAGTCTGCTGAGCTCAAGGTGGACATGAAGACTCTTTAATTTCAGTGCTGGACTCATTTTCAGTAGAGGAAAAAGTCCTTTACAAGTCCAGAGGTCCATCCATCATTATCAGATGAACACACCCATCCATCTCACCAGGGCTGCTTCCCTGGCACCTCATTTATGAAGGACATAGCATGATTTTTGGTGGTGCAATAACAAATACCACAAAATATAACATCACCATTGTGTGCAATATTAAGCCCATACTGATTTCTTGGTCAGGCTCAGACAGACATAGGGCAGCACTTCTGCTTTGTGTGCCCACTTCTGCTGGGAAACAGAGTGTTTTAAAAGCTTCAGCAGCTCCATGAGGTCACTGTAGCTACAGAAAGTTGTAAAAACTGCCTGGGTTGATGGTTCAAGCAGCCACAGGTCTTTTTCATTACAGAACAGATATAACTCTATGAAATTATTATAATAATAACATCATTTATTTCAACAGGACTGAAGCAAAAAAGCTTTATGATAGTGTTTTATATGCAACATGTGCACTATAAATATTTCCATAAAAACATGCATTAAAATATAAAGTTGGCAGAAAGAAATCAAAAGTCAGGAGGAAAAAAAATCCAGTTAAAGAAGCATTAAACCATAAGCCAAGGAACAGTGAGCAGTGAGCCCCTGCCAGTCAGGGCCACAGGCTGCTCTTTCTCTGGTTTCAGCTACTTCCCAGCACAAAGGAATGAGCCAAGATTCCATGGAGAAAGTCCCTGATAAACTCACACTCACTTCCCCAGCCTGTCACTCCTTACTCCTGGGAAGGTCAGTGCAGTGCATCACAGGATCACAGTCACAGAATGCTTTGGGTTGGAAGGAAACCCAAAAATCATTTTGTTCCAGCCCCTTGCCATGTACAGGGACACCTTCCACCAGCCCAGGTTGCTCCAAGCCTGGCCTCGAGCACTTCCAGGGCTGGGGACTCCATGGGGAGTCTCAGGCAGGAGCAGGTGGCTGAGGCAGAGGTTGAACCCAGACTCACAGAGCACCAGGAGACCATCCAGGGCTGCCCTTTGCACTCACCTGACACAGGACTCTGGGTCTGTGCTGGGATCTCTGACCCTGCCAAGTGCAGTTGTTCTTCACACAGGACCTGTAGTGATACCTGCTCTTTCTGAAGGAAACACTCTCCCTTTGTGGCCCTGCACCCAGAGCTCTCTCCTGCTCTCCCTCCCTCTCTCTAAATACCAATTGGAGGTGCTACAGTTATTGATCCCTTCTGGCTTCAAGTGTGGGATCACAGAATGTCATGAGCTGGAAGGGACCCCCAAGGATCATCCAGTCCATCCCCTGGCCCTGCACAGACACCCCAACAATCCCACCCTGTCCCTGAGAGGATCATCCAAACATCCTGAGCTCTGGCAGCCTTGGGGCTGTGCCCACTGCCCTGGGGAGCCTGGTCAGTGCCCACCACCCTCTGGGGGAAGGACCTTTCCCTGAGATCCCACCTGACCCTGCCCTGACACAGCTCCAGCCAGTCCCTCAGTCCTGTCATTGCTCACAGAGAGCAGAGATCGGGGCTGCCCCTCAGGGGAAGTTGTAGACAGGTATGAAGTCTCCCCTCAGTCTCCTCCTGGATCATCCCAGTCCAACTCCTGAGCATATCTAACAGATAAATCTGACACAGGCAGGGAAAGAAGCAGTGTCTGTTTGGCAGCTGAACAGGGGCAGGAGCTCCCAGGTCTCCCCCAGGTCTGTGCAGCCCCGTGGGAGCTGGAAGGCTCCAAGGTTTGGCTGCCAGCCCCCCAGGCACTGTTTACACCACCAGCACCCACACAACAAAATCCTGCTTCCCAGGCCAATTCTGCTGTAATACATCATCCCCCAGCCGACTTGTCAGATTGGTTTGTCTACAAATATGTTCACACTTGGAAATATCTGCCTTCTGTGAGCAGCAATCCATTAAACATGCATCTCTCTGGTTTTCCCATCTTGCTCCTTGTACATAAAATCAGTTCTCTTCTTTTGTCCCCAGTAAATGCCTATTCCACATTTTTGCATGTTTTAAATATTCACGCATATGAAAGAAGCTGTAAAAACATTGCATGGCTTATTTATTATTTAGTGCACACACTTTTTGCTGCAGAATACCAAAATAAAAAGACATTTTAGTCAATTTTTTTTTCATTTCCTTTGTATTTCATTTCCATTACTCCACTCGTTAAAGTTTAAAAACTACTTTGTTTCCTGACAGTCGGGATTTACGTGTCTCTGAGCCAGGGGACACATTTGTACCTGCTAGGGCAGTGGCAGAAGTGGGGGTGAGATGCTGAGGGAACTTTTGGCTCATCATCTAAGGGGGCAGTGGGTATCAGAGAAGCTCCAGTCACGCTGGTGTGGCTGCTGGAGGTGCAGAGTTCCCCATGTCCCTCAGGAAGCAATCCCAATGATAAATTATCTTTGTCCTCAGACACGGTCACCCCAATTTCTGTTATTTTTACAGTTGCTGCACTCTCCACAAATCCCCCATTCACTCCAGGAATCACTTGTACAGAAAATCCCTGCATGGCTGGAGCTCCCTGTGGCATCAGAGAGTGGATTTAAGCTTTTCAAGTGTCCACTCCTCACAGCCACCAAATAACCCAGCAGCGCTCACAGGCAGGTGGGAACGGTGCCACCAACCATGCAGAGGTGTTCTCCATCCAGCAGGCACAGCCAGGGAGGCTTCCTCGTGTCCTGACCCGAGGGGACCACCCATGGGAGTGGGCTCTGCCCTCCGTGGTGCTTCCACAGCTCTCCTGGCCACTAATCCTGCTCCAGCCCTGCCAGGAGGTCCGGGCGCCTCCACAGCCTGGGCACCTTTCCATGAGCAGCTGGAGAGGGACCAAGAGCTCTGCTCACACAGGTCACTCAGCAGGCAGAGCTACCAGCCTGGGCTGGAGTCAAAGCACTGGCCCAAACAGTTTCCAAAGGACGTGGAAAGGGCTGGAGTTTGTTGCTGGTGCCATAAAAAGTGACTGGTTTTTCAGAGGACAGTCCTTGCTCCTGGATCAGGTGGCTGGGGGGTGTTCCCAGGGACAGGCTGCCACACTGGAACACCACACAGTGCAGGAGACAGGCAATCCAGCAGGATTTAGCATATTTATGTGCTATTTTATAACACAGAACTTTAACAGCACATTGTAAAGCACCTTAAATGTGCTACACAAACACTACATTATTATGTATTGTGGAATATAATCTTGTCTTGCCAGGGAGCTGCACTGGGTAACTTAAAATACACTTTGTTATTTTATTCTGGAGGTTTTGCACCATTTTCTTCCACATAATTTGAACATCCTTTATATTTCTGCCTTTCAGGTGTGCACACAGCCCTGTGCCCACAGTGCACAGCTAAAATACTAAAACCTTTCCCCTCTCCCAGAAGGAAGCTAAGTAATTTTCCTCACCTTCCTGGTAACGGAACACCATCATGCCAGGCAGTTCAGATGTACTGATATAAGAGAAGTCACCCAAGTTCCCCAGCCTTACAGTGGGCTGACAGGGGACATAACAAAAATCACTGAGTTCAAGGAATGCCATTATGAAATCCATGGAACTGAGTCTGAAATTGAGGAGAATTTTCCTTATGGCCATATCCTGTGTTCAAACCACAAGAGGCAGTTTCTGGGACATTTTCCTCCCTTCTGACTTTCTAATTTCCCTTGAGGTTTTGACTAGAGAGTTCAGGAGTCTCCTCACTAACACGCTGCTCCCAAACCGTGGCAGAATTCTACACAGTGTTACACATTAATGGCAATCGTGTCACTGATTACCCAGGGACAGTATAATTACATATTAATTAATGCACAAGGGTATTTAGAAGGTGGGATGTCAGTGACCTCCCGTGTGCTCCTCCAGTTCCCACCCCTGGGTGGAAGGAGACTCTTCTCTCAACAGCCTTGTAACTCAAGTGTTACACCAAGGCTACTACAGATCAAAGCACGAGTAAGTGCCTGTGGCCCCAGCTCCCCTCAGCCCTTGGTTTATCAGTCCAGAAGCACACCCAGACCCTCCCACCCTGCTGCTGCTCCAGGATAGGGAACTCAGGGATTTAAGGCAGGGGTTGTTTCTAATTAGGGTTTGTGGTGGTGAAGCCAGTAAGTGCAATAACCATCAGGTGCCCATCCAGTGCAAAAAAGGCTAAAATATTGCTCTGTGTGTGCATGAGTGTGTGTGTGTGAGCGTGCTTGGAACATGAAATGCTGTAAGGGGAATGAAGGATCAGGTAATCCTGGAAGACAGAAAGAATAGAAAAACACAACAGGATTCTGGAACATTTCAGTATCCTGTTGACTCATAAGATTGGAGCAGACAGGTACAGCCCAAAGACAGCATGATCTAAATGTGGGCCAAGCTCTAACACACAGCAGGAATGTCTAATTTTAGTCTGTCCAGTTTTGGCAATGTCACCTTTAATTGCATGGCTCATTTGAATTGTAAAACACCTTTAAAAGCTAACTAGTAAAAGGAAATAGGCCATATTTTCTAGACTAACAGTCATATTCAATTTTAACTGCAACGAAATTGGTTTTAAACAGTTAATGCACATTAGGACTTGAGTTACCACAGAGAAAGCATGGCCTGCAAACACACATGCAGATGTTTTGGGCCCTGAACTGGAACTGCAGGGGGATCACTTTGGGGCAGTGCTCCTGCAAACCTTTTTGTGTGACCCACAGTTCCCTGGGATGGATTTGTCCTGGCTAACGAGTTGCAGATTCTGCACTGTGTGTGCTGTGCTGAACTGCCTTTCAGATTTTCACAGGCAGGACTTTGTGGGGCTCAAAGCAGCCTGAGGAGCAGGAGATCCAGGCCAGTCCCATCAGCTCCCAAGGCACAGGATTTATGGAATGGCCACATCACAGTGAGTAGTGCCCTGGATGTGTCTAATTTGCAATAAAGGCCTCAGTAGACAAAGACTTCAAAAATTTGGATACGAAATAAAATCTATTTAGTAACTATATTGTTGTCCCAGTTTAGGGTTTGGGAAAAAAAAAAAACATAACAAAAAATTGTTTAGAAGAGAAGATTTTCTGCAAGCCTGGGCTGAAGCTCATCAGCTCCAGCGAGGTCAGGTTTTATCTCACGTGGAGAACAGGGTGCAATTTCCAAAATTTGTGATTTTGTGAGCGAAGCCCGAGAAAGCATCAGGTGGAATCACCAAATCCATGTGGGAAGACATTCACAGCAAACTGCTCCTGGTCAGCAGAGGAAGCAGAAATATTGAGGAGTGCATTTGAATAACACTCACACCTATGAAATAATTACCCATTATTATCTGGGAGCCCAGATGGGAGGACTTGGACTACTTTGTTATGACTTCTAGTCTTGATTAGCCACAACCCAATTCCGAGCCCGTTTCCCGAAGCACCCTCTGGTTCTGCACTCGCAGGGCTGCAATCGGGGAGCTGCAATCGCAGGCAAAGTGCTGTACAGCTTTTGCAAGAGCCAAATCCTGCTGAGCCAGTGATGGAGGTGAATATTTAAGGACTTTGCCACTGGCAGAACCTGTGCTGCCACCTGAAACACGCTTGACAAAGAGCACTTTTTTGTTGCTGCTGATTGTGCTGCACATAAACCAGGGAATATTCCCGGAGCAATGGCTCTCTGCCTCCCTCTAGAGCGGCTCGGATGGTACTCACAGTGGAAAACTCCTTTTTCTGCTTTTCTAGCATGTAGTCAACGGGCTTTAACTCGCTCTTTAGGTCTTCCTTACTTGGGGCTCCCATGTCTGCAACATCTAAACCCGAGGCAAGGCTCGTGTCCCTGGGTGAGATCTGGGTACCCACAGCCAGCAGGGGAAACCCCTCCTGCAGCTGCATCTCAAAAGCCATTTCTGGGGGCATCGTTTGCTGACACAGGTACTTTGGCAGGGCTCTTGGAGCCCATTTCTGACAGTGCTGGAATGGACAGTGGGCTCAGTGCTCCCTTTAATCCCCGAATGGAGATCAGCAGGTGCCTGTCTGTCCTCACGTGCCCTCAGTCAACATCAGACAGCAATGCACAAAGCCCACAAAAAGAATTTGTAACCAAAAATGTCACCTTTTATTCCCCTCAGTCCTGATTTCACTAAGTTTTTAAGGACATATCTAAATTTAGTCTTCAGAACTCTGAAATGGTCCCAGCAGGTCTATTTACATAGTAAGGGTCATGCATACATCTATATCTTGCAAAAACCGTGGACATCTTGACTGCATTTCTCATTAAACATAATTGCTCAAATAATTAATAAACAATATCTGGTCTGGGACTTTCTTAAGGGTTTTTGTTTTGTTTGAATATCCTCAACACTAGAAATTTGAACAACACACAAGTCACATTTTTACTCCCTTAACGTATGACTTCCCTTCTGAGGTGTCCAAAACTTGATGCAAGATCTTTGTTGGACTAAATTCTGTTCTTTCCCCTTAAGCCTAACGAGTCATTAAAAAAGGCAAGTGGGAAATAACATGGCAATTAAAAACAGAATATGGAGGAAAAAATTAAAGTAATGCATCCTTGGACTGTAATTTAGAGAATTTATTAGTCATAAAACCTTGATGAGTTATTCTTATGGCAAAACCTGTAATAAGAAGAAAAAAAACCATGATAAAAATAATGAACACATTTGTATGACAGAAATTGTGGCAAGTGCAAGGAATGACAGAACCCTCCTTAGGAAGGGTTGAGCTTCATAATTACAATCATATGGATATATCTTAATCCCATTGTTATAGTAATATATTGTCAATTTTGCCTTGGAAATCTTTTCCACTCAAACTACTTGCATTTTATCTTTCAAAGATAAACATGTCTCTTGTCTTCAGTGAAGGGAGCTGCTGGGAGCTGTGCAAAACCACTCCCTCAGAGAACCAGAGAGTGCTGAAATGGGTCTGCTGGAAGGTTTGGAAGGATTCCTGTCTGTGGATGGGGCTTGCAGAGGTCTACAAGTGTGGTTTATGTATTTATGAATTTGGGTGGGACTGTAAAATCAACGTGGGAAGGGCCCTGTGAGGGTGTCCCAACAAAAGCAGGAGATAACTGTGAAAATAAACCGCTGGGGTTCATCCAGCAAATGCCAGCTGTCCCCTTAGAGCCCCACAGGGAGCACCGGGGGCTGCAGGGTGAGACCTTTCAGTGCTGGGCACAGGTTGGCACACCAGCAAACACTCCAGCTGTGCCCACCAAGCGCAGCTGGGCACGTGCCCACCTGCACTGCCGTGCCTTGGTGCTGATACCCACTGAGGCTTTGGGGTTGTCCTGCCCAAAGGGAGCACAGACTGAGCCCAGGGAGGAGGGAGGACAGCCCTGGGGAGGAGCTGCAGCCTCTTTGCACCATACCTGGGGTCACTTCATCTGAAATACCACAGGAAGCAGGAAAAGACAGGTTGGAATTAAACCCCGCGGGTTGAATTGCCAAATTAGAAACCAGATCCTCCTGAAATCCCACCTGCAAACAAACCCTGAGCACAGCCAGTTGTGGGGCTCGGATTTAATGCTCCCCTTCTCCCCAAATTGCTGCCCCTCCTGCACTTCCTCCCCAGGACATTTCTTTATGCACCTCCCCAGGAAACAGCCCCAGTGTCTGAGCCATATTTCAAAGGGGACCAGTCCAGGAGCAAACACAAAATAACAAGCAGCAGAGGGACCTGCAGCATTGTGCAGCCAATAACCCCCAGTGCCACCTCCCCAGCTCAGTGTGTCTCCTGTGCACGTGTCAAGGCTCATTTCATTCCCTGAGCAGGAATGTCCTGACAGGCGGGTGAGTAACACCTATGTGGTACTTGATGTATTTAATGGGAGTCTCAGAGCTCGTGGGGTCCTCCCAGAACCATATGATCTCTTCCAGAAATAACCATCAGTTGGAATGGAAGGGCTGTGATAGGCACAATCTGTTAGCAGCAAATTGAGCTGTCACCCTTGTATGTCATGTTCATTTGGCTGATTAAGGAGATATTAATCTACTGCCATTGTTACAGTATCTGTCATCCCAGGGAAAAAAAACACAAGGATATGCAGGCAGATTTTCTGGAGATATATATATATATATATACACACAGAGGAGAGAGCAGAGGTGTGCAGAATACAAATGAAACTCTAATCTGCTACAAATATTGAACCAACTACAATTGATTACAGATGCACGGGAAGAGCAAACAGCAGGTCCTGCTTCAGGTAATGCTGGAGCTGGGTTTTGGCTGGTCCTGACTGCCCCTCAAGGGCAGTGAGACCAATTCTATGCAGTCAGGCTTTGCCTCCTCAGAACACAAACCAGTTTAAACCATCTGTATGATGGGTATGACAAGGTGTCACAATATAGAGTTTCTGACACCACGTTTCATTAGTTCAGGAGGCAACACCAAATGCCTTCACTGCTGCCTTTGGTGAAGGAGTGTAGACACTCCAATTATTTTTGCTGAGTGGTTTCAAGGCAGGAAATGGTGAACAAGCCTTGCATTATAGTCCAAACCTGGTGGCTGGACTTGATGATCTTACAGGTCTTTTCCAGGCTTAATGATTTTATCATTAAAGCCTTTTTTTTCCTCAAATACCATTCCTGTTTCTGGAATACACAGCACTGAATGCCCATTAAATATCCCCAGAGCAAACTTACCTGTCATTCAGCAACACTGCAAAACCAATCTCAGCAAATCAGCAGACAATCCCTTCCTTCCTTCCTTCCTTCTACCCTTTGTGCCTTTCTTACCTGTTTGTATTTCCCCACTGGAGCAACTCTCACATCCTGTTCTCAGCACCATCCTTTCACCATTTACCTGCAAAAAGATGAACACTGAGCCAGAACATAATTTGGTGTGTAAAGATCAGACTGTACAGGATGTGAAGAAGCCACCTCTGCTATGGAATAACAGTGCACTGAATGTGGTCTGAGGATTAAGCACAAAATGCCTCCAATTTGAGGTAATTAAGGAGGGTGTTGAGTTACAGCAGCACATAGTCCATAAGTAAACATGGACCACAGATCTCCTCAGAGAAAATCATAAAGGAGCAGACTCAGGTCTAGTATCCATAGATACAATTCCCCTTGTCTTTCACCTGTAAACTCTGGTAAATAAATACAAACTTCTGGGCAGTTTCCAATGGAGATAGTTCAGGATATCTCTGTCAGTGCTGGTTACAGAGCCCTTTAACAAGAGGCAACTGCCACAGCTTTTATTTAGGAGCACAGCTGCCATTAAACCAGAATTTTAATGAATATGCACACACGAAATCTTGTCTGTGTAGGGTCTTACTCATTTTTGTAGTGGGAACATTAATACAGCCTGCAAAGCTCCAGAATCCATCATTAAAAATGAGCTGCTAGTTTCACATTTTCTTGGATGAGAAAATGCATGCCAATCCCCTCCAGCCCCCCTTGCTTTTGCAACAGTCTTCATAGGTTATGTTTGAATCAATAACTATTTTAATATGGGGAGTTTAGAAAAGTTTGATTCAAATTCCTTTGACACAGTTCCATCAACATCCAGTTATAGAGCCATTCTGCATATGACTCATTAAATATTTAAAAGATTCCTATTATTGAATTAACTATTTATTGATTTATAATTTAAAAGATTTATGCTTGGCCATTAAAAAAAATTCCAAGCTGACTTTCACTTAAAGAGATGTCAGGTGCCATTTGCTGCTGGTGAATGTCTAATGTACCCTTTTCACCCCCGGAGTGAAGAAAGGACAATTACTCAAGGACCTCTGGTTCAATATTCAGACTGGTTGGATGCTGAGGTCTGTGTGTGCTGTTTTTTCCTGCGGCATTAGGTCATGCTCAGCAGCCTCCATCCATCCCACAAAACCTCAGCCTCCCTGGAAATGCACAGCTTGTGCTTTCTCTCCCGTTACATTTATTGATTTGCATCCCCGATGAATTTTGCAAGGCGGGTGAGACAACCTGGGTATTGTATTCCTGTGGCAAGGATGGTCCTGCTGAGGTCACAAATGCAGAGGAGAAACATGCAGAGATACCCACGTGCACAGCTGAGCCTCCTCTTCTGTCGCTGACCCAAACAGCTTGTCAGACTGGGAGCCTTACCTGGGGGGGTGAAAAATGGGTGGTTTAAAATTTAAAATAGATTTAAGAGCTGAATTGGGATCATAGAAATTAAAGTATTCTCTGATGTTCACATTAGGTCCCAACTTTAAACCCAACACTTACCATGTTATTGCTTTGTTCTTTCTATAAGAAGCTGGAGTGAAAAATATTAATATATTGCCTTTATTTGGCACCTATAATCTGAGGCTCACAAACTACGTTAGCCACTTTAATTATTTAAATCCGGAAGAGCCCCCAGGGGTGTCTGTTATTATAACATACCTTTTAGAAATGAGTAACTGATGCACAGGAAGGTTAAGTGACTCACTGAAGGCCACACAGAGTCCACAGCAGAGCCAGCTACAGCCTTCCAAAGAGCAGGAGAATAACTGCACTGTCTGCCCTAACAAAATCAGACAGAAATACCACTTAGATCTAAAGGGAAAAAAAAAGAAACACAAAACATGGGAATGACTTTTTTTCGGTACCCAGCTAGCAAGGGTCTGCTTCAGATAATGATCTCTCACTGTTTATTTTACTTTTGACTTTGGGGACCTAAGTTTTAGTGATACACATTTTTCTACAACCCATTCTTGGCTCTCTATCAAACCCACCCAGAGTAATTAGCACAGGTCTGTCAGACAAAACTACAGCAGAGTCATGCATTATACCCGAAAATTGTTGCTCCAGTTTCTCCAATCCGTGAATTATAAATAAAGACTTGAAAAGGCTGCTTGCTCCAAGTAGGAACTATTTCAAGCCTGCCATATAGCTTTCCCAGTGGTATTGCTGGGGGTTAGGGATTAACCCTAGAAAAATAATTTCTGGAATATCAGACAGAAAACTGTAATAAACTGACTCAGAATTGCTATAAGAAGGGAAAAAGAGGGTATTATGGAGCCAGAGAAAGGGAAGCTCACACCAGTGTGATATGGGAGAACACTTAAACAAACAGAGATACACACACATATGGAGATATATGTTTGCTTTGTCTTTATTCCTCATATAATGGGCATTGGGAAGTAACACTGGGAGTGTGGCAGAGGTACAGAAGGTCAGCTCCAACTGGAGCTGAGGCTCACACCAGTGAACAGCACATGGATTCATTAGCAATGAAATCTAGATGTGTTATTTCTGTTATCATTGTTCAGATTGATGCTTTGAGATGCAAACCCCCATCATCCACCCCTCCTCTGCTGCAGAATCCCTGCTGGCCACCCACAGGTCACTTTGGCACTCAGATCCCCCTGCACTGGCCTGTCAGGTCCCTGCTGGCTGCAGACAAACCCTGTGTAGATCTCCCTTCTCCTTTCCCTGTGGCAAACTGGGACCAGCAGTTCCCACCACAAGAGCAGTGTGACCTTCACTGGGTTATGGATGTGCATTGCTATCAATTGAAGTAGCTGTAGATGCCCCACATGTGGCTGCACAAAATAGTTCAAGACTGGCCACAGCTGTCAGGGTTTTCCTTCCTTTTCTCTTTCCTGGGTGATGGATCCAGATCAATGTTTGCTGTGGTGGCTCCCCCAAGCACTGGGTCAGAGCTGTTCACAACACAAATACTCTTTGGACCCATTTAGAAAATGATGGGTAGGGATTTATTTTAAGCACCAACATCCCCACGTGGGAAGAGGTTGGTCCCAAAGCTGCTGTTGGCTGTGAAGTGCCAGGAGGAGTGTGTGGGACAGGGTTTGGCAGGGCTGGAGGGCTGTGATCCAGCTCCCAGTGGAGCTTCTCCTCACCCAGCATGATCTGAAAGCATGAGCAGAGACAGTTGTGGTATGAGCACAGGAAGGGATGAGGTTTCTCCCCTTGGGGACCATGATAACAGACAGGCTCCTCATTGGCTGTGTCACCTGTAATGGACTGGAAACAGAAAAGCCCACGATGAGGAGACACAACGAGTGTCTGCCTCTCTCTGCAGAGCAGGAACTCTCAGGCAGCCAGAGATAAACCATCTGCCCTGCCAGCCCTCATTAGGAGCTGCATCCTCACAACTTGTTGGCTGTCTGAGGCAGGGGAATGCACTGTGAACAGATTCCCACTGGAATTTCCATAAAGGCCTGGCCATTGAGTCAGTCCCACTGGCTGTCATGGTACCTTGTCCTCTGGAGCCATAAATTAAGCAGCCTGACCAAGGAATCCACCAATACCCAGCAACAATTTAAATGTGGCTGATACCTGGTGCAGTTGAAACCTCCATACAAACTTCAGAGGCTTCTCAGAACACCTCTGACAAACCTGACCCCATCAGAGAACAGGCTCCTTCCCTCTGCTGTTCAGATGAACCTGTTACAGCTGTTCACAGAATCCCAGAATGAGTCAGGTTGGAAGGGACCACAGTGGGCCATCTGCTCTCACCTCCCTGCCCAAGCAGGGTCACCCCAGAGCACATGGCACAGGGTTGTGTCCAGAGTGTTTTGGAGTGTCTCCACACCCTCTCTGGGCAAACCACTCTGGACATGCAGGCAGATTATCAGTGATGCCCTGGCACTTCCAGTGCTGTCCACACCCCACAGGGAACACCACCCTAAAGGCAAGTCTTTCCTCCTGCTCAGATCCTTAACTGAGGATCCAGAAGTAACTGCCAAGGTAAAAGGGGAGTTGTGAGTATGTAATCTGATTTTTGGCAATGCACATCCTTGCAGAAAACTGTCATCTGAGCATTGAATAACCCAAAATACTCATTCCTTAATCTACAGCCAGGCCAAAACGATCTGCCCTCATTTGCAAGCTTTTTAATATTAATCCTAGATAGCCATTGCAGCAGCAAATGGTGTGTCATGTTTCATCTGCAAATCAAACCCTAAATTTTATGGTACAGCATACAATGCTTACTTATACATATGCAATCCCCAAGTATAGTCAGGAACACATGCAGGGAGTAGCAGCTCCATTGCTTTGATATTTAAGTACCTGTGAATTACAACATTGCTATGTAAATCCATGCACACATGGAGACAGGCAGGCTGGAAAGGATACATACATGAATAGGCTAATTCAAAATGAGTGGAGGCAAAATGAATTATTCACTGGAGGTTTTTTATCTGCATTATTCACAGGATGCATTGGAACACAATTACCCACTTGGTCAGTAGACCTCTGCCCAAAGTTTACTACGCTGGAGTCGCTGAAGAGACAAAAAAAGGTTATTTCACAAATTGAGGTTCAGCCCAGCTCTGCATTTAGCAGTAATCACTGCACACCAAGATTAATAGAACATCATTCAGAGACTGAGAAAGCAAGTTATGATGAAGAAGCTGTTGAAACAGGAAACAGTTGATTTCCCAGGAGTCCCGTAAATCCACCTCTGATGTCCTTTCAAATTCTCTGTTATTGCTGCAAAAATTTTAACCACCAGTAAGAGGGTGAAACAGCTGACATGCTCATTTACCGCGGGAAGAATTGTGTTCTGGGCCTGCCTTTGCAAACTGGTTCAATGTGCTGAGCAGATACATCAAACACGAGTGACCTCCTCCTCCTCCTCCTCCCTGGGGCTTTGGGATGCTGAGAGCACCCAGGATTGCCACAGTTCAGCATCTTCCTGCCTTTGTTTTGCCTCCCTGCTACCACTCAGCACCCTTGTGCTCTCCCACAGTATTCTTCCCCTTTAGCATCTTATTTGGGGTCTCCAAACTCTCACATGCCTGTAATGTCAAGAGCCAGAAGGACCCTGGGCCATCTGGGCTGGACATTCCTTGTGTTCCAGTGACAGGTGCCATAAATCTTGGTGAGGCACACGGTGATCCAGCCAAGGGAACTCTAATGCCATAGGATTTATTTTATTTTATTCTGTTTATTTTAAGTCTACTAATTTTATACTAAATTAGGGCTGAAGCTGTTCTGGGTATTTTGCCAGCTTTTAAATTGAGCCACCCAGGAGGAGAAGGGCAGGTACCATCCCACAGTGAGCCACCAGCTTCACTTAGCTGTGAATTGGTTAGTTCTCCAGAAGCAGGAGGTAATACTATGTAAAGTTTTGGTGGTTTTTGTTCCAAAACCTACTGATTGTCCACGTGTTTCATGATCCATAATTAAGAGCCACTGCAGTTGTCATCAGCACAGTGACCCATCAAAACTCTCCAGAAAATATGATTTTTACCATTCAGACCCTACATTCCCTCTGGGGGGGAAATCTGGGCTCAATTTTCAGCTCTGTTACAGATGTCCCTCCCTTCTGAAGACAAGTCCCTGTCTCTGTGAACTGGCTGGTGATGCCTGCACAGATTTGTGGGCCACATAATCTACTCAGTCTTCAAGGGAACACCATGACAACTATTTTCCTCCATGAGGATCTCTTGACATAAATGTCTCTCACCATGGCATTAAAATCACAGTGTTGAGAAGCTGACAGCCAGCCTGTGATCACTGAGGAGCCACAAAGCAGAGGTTACACATCCACACATGGACTTTGTTTGCTGTTGTGCTGAGAAACCAATTTTTCAGTATCAAAAAATTACCTGTTCTTCATGTGCTGGAGCATTATTAATTTTTAATTGCAATCTCTAATTTTTCACTAAAGAACAAAGAATTAATTTAAATCCACAGTTGCTCAGCATTTTGGGCTCTCCTCCCTCTATGCCACTTCTATTGAAAGAATTTTTTGCACAAAAAGTGCCCAGTGCTGTTTCATAACACTATCAGTGAGTCAAAGCTCGCTCATCAAGGAATAAACTCCCTTTCCATGTACGAGTGTCCTTCCCAAGAGGATGGCAAATATTTCTGTGCTTGGGGAAGTGTTGTTTAAAAACCAGCTCTCCCAGCCAATCTTTGTGTTTAGAAACCCAATGAACAACCACAATCCTTTCTGCCCTCCCCATTCCATGGCTGTTCCACGGTGGTGCCGTCAGTTCTCCGTATCCACTGGATCCAGAACCAGCTGTTCCTGCCCCCAAACACCACAGGGCTCCAGCCCCACTGCTGGAGTTTAAGAACACAAACCACATTTGAACCAACAGGTCCCATTTCCCAAATCCTAGCCATGCATGACTTTCCTATGTGAACAGCCCATTCTTATGTTTCTTCATCAAGGAGTTTCTCTTCCTGCTTTCTCAGCTGTACAGTGTCTCTGAATTTTTTTTTTGGCTTGAGGTCTCTGCCTAATTATCTGTAACCTTCTGTTCGAAGATCGCTGTCCTGGCCTGATAAAAACCAGTAACTTTGAAAACAAACTGGGCCTTAATTTTCCTTGACAGCCCTTCTTTAAACATGTGGGCAAAGCCCTGGCTTAATTAAATGCACATTCGTATTCCAAACAAATTAAGTACAATTAAGGACTCTGAGTTATGGGTATCTATCACTCGGCGATGTTTTTGTAAAAATTACCACATTTAGATCAAACACAGAGGACCCTTTGCTTAATTGCTTCATTAGGGCCCGATGCAATAGGCTTCATAAATACAGGGTCTGATGTCTCTTTGGGAATTGCCCAAAAGACGGCTCTTAAAGTAATTGCTTCCACATTTCTGCCGGTGCAATGTTCATGTGCTCACGGATGGGAATGGGATGGCTCAGACAGGGAGGGATGGTGGGTCCCACCGTGTCCCCCCAGCCCGGGCACTCCTGCTCAGCTCTGGGGGGAGGATGGGCTGGGACCCCTGGTTATTCCCAGCTCAGTTTCCATGTTTGACTGTTCCTGGCTGTGGCATCTGAGAGCTCAGAGCTTCTCATGCACCACCCTGAGATCCCCCAGGATGCTTTGGGATGTCTTTTTCAAGAAGTAGCTTTGAAACAATAACAAGCTCAGAAAACTGATAGGACTGTCCTGGGTATTTCATTAGTTTTATCCCTTTACCTCTTATAACTGCAGCAATTATGACCCTTTAAAGAGAAAGACTATTTACAATGATTGCTTTAGCCGAACACACTCTTAATTCTGAGTAAATTAAACCTTCCTTCACACACACCTAGAGTGGGGAATCCAGGTAAGGGGAGCCCAGATGTGCCCCTTGCCCACATTTATGCCACTGAGTGCCCATTGATAATATATGGGTGCAGAAAGGGGCCAGGGCACAAGGTTTTTTTCTGATAACATGTCAAAAGAGCAGCAGCAATGCCATTCTTCCCCTTTTGCATTTGCTTTCTGGTTTACTGACAGGCTCAGGAGCTCTGCATTTTCAGTGTGGAAGCCAAAAGTGTGCACCCAGGAGCAAGAGAAATGATTGCAGCAGAGCTCAGAGTGGAGCTGCCCCGACAGAGCGGTGAGAAATGGCATGTCACCCTCAAATGAAAGGTGTGCAGCATTTTTGTATTTCTGTTCAAATATTCCTGTTCTTTACCAAGAAAGAAAGTGTAACTAAAAGGTTTCAGTTCTTTCTCTTCCAGCTCCCTTTGGATATATCTTCTCTTTTCTTTTTCATTTGCTCTTGAAAACAGAGAACAGACAAATGGAAAGATATAAAAGGGAAGAGGAAATCTGTCTTCTCCAAAGAAAGTGCTTCAAAGTTTTTACCTCATGCTAAAACTACCCATTGTTTCTGTGACGAAATATTTTAGCTTCCTGAAAAGTGTAGTTTTTTCACAGAGATCATCACTGGTTGCACAGAACTTTTAGCAATTTAAATCCACGCTGGTGACAAAGGTTGCACAGGGGCTGAGCTGTTTTGTTTATGAATAATATTATTTCAGCATGTTAATGTAAAGTCATCCTGACCACACTGACAAGATCAGTGTTGACAAATCTGGAGACAGATGCAGCATAAAAAGTGAAAACAAGTAATAAAAATATTATTACAAAGAAGTTTCTCCAAACACAGGACAAGCCCCTGGACTGCCCTGCTGAAAAGTGATTTAAAATCCTCCAGAACTGAGTTTCCCGTGTCCCATCCTCCAGCTGTCTCAAGCAGCTCATGAGTTTTGGGGCTGGAATTACCCCTGTCCCACTGACAGGGGGAGGACACCCTTCCCCTGACACTTCATGGAGCACCCAGAGGTTGGTGGCTCAGCCCAGTTTCTGTCCCCACCGCCCCCAACCATCACACGGTGTGTGACCATCAATCCCTCGAGCCACAGAAGCCTCTGGATCTGCAGATTTATTCCGCAGATAAACAGCAGGATAAAGAACTTAGCAGCCAAAGAACGTGCTAAGGGCACAGAAACGGGAGTCAGCCTGATTTCCACAAGTTATACAAGTCCATCAACCTCCAGCAGCCAGAGAAGCAGAGCTGCTTATTTTCCAACTGCTTTATTCTCCAGATCAATTTTCCTCAATGCTAAAAGCAAAAAAATGAACGGCAGATTGTCCAGTTCATGACTGGATGGCTGGCAACAGAAATCCTATTTCCAAACTGACCCCTGCTTTCCTGCATGGCATTCATTAATTCCACAGGCTCACATTTCTAGGAAGATGTCAGTCATGTATGTGATTTTTCTATCAGCTATTAATGCCAGATCACAAGGTGAGAAAGCAGGGGTTTTAATCTCGAGACCCTCAGGAGATGGAGCTGCATACATTTGGTGTGAGCCATGTGTCTGGAAATGTCAAGGACAAATATTTTTAAAGTAAGGAGTGACTGTTCATATCCATGTGCAGTCTGAAGTGCTACAGAAGTGATCCAAAGCAGCCCTTTTCTCCCTGCTGTAGCCAGCACAAAGCTGCTTCTTCCCAGGAATTAAGTTAAATCCCCTAACCAGGCACCTCTGCATTTAGGAGTTTGCATAGTTAGACTAAGTGACATTTTTGGGCTCTCCTAAAAGCTTTGCCCGTGGTCGTGTTTACTGTTCCAGTCATCGAAAATAAAAGTTTTACTGTAGGAATGGTAAAAATTCTCTGTCTCTTGAAATTGTTTGTTCTTCATTCTAAATACGTTAGTTCCTCACCTTTGTTTGATTTTTTACTCCCCGTTAGATTATTTTTCCTGAATTGTCCCTGATTATGCAAAATCAAGCACTGAATTTATTTCAAAGTTGCTGATTTTAGACCTAATTACAGAACTCACCTAAGAAATGCACAAAATCCACATTTTCTTCCCATCCTTTGCACAACTAAATGGGAACTTTGAGCCCCATCATAATCCAGGTGTCAGGCACCAAATAAATACACTGCTACTGCTGGAACAGAAGTAACTATATGACTGAGACATACAGAGAAACCCCGTTAAAATGCCATTTAAGTACGTTTATTTCTAGCATAACACACAAAGAACTAACGCTGTGCTTTACTTTTCCTCCTACAAGCTCCACTAAAAATAGCTAACAGTGTGAAAAGGTTCCCACAAAGCTGTGATGTCAGAAAAGTAGAAAAAGAGACCAAATGTCTTTTTTTTTTTTTTTTGTAAATTATGGACTTGCTGGTTGCCAGTCCAAGAAATGCCCCCGTGGAGGGTGGGAGCAGAACAGATGTTCATCCCTCGCAGGACTCTTGGCCCTGAATCCTGTGAATCTTGGTGGGAACACGAGTGAACTGGGAGAAACAACAGCTACATCCATGAGGAAAACCTTGGCATGACACCTATTTCACACCCCACTGCCCATTGCTGCAGCCAAGGAATGCTCCTTAACTAACAAAGGGTTGCAAATAGTTACTCATTTGCCCTTCACGTGCTGTCACTAATTTTCTTTCTATGGGCCCTGCTGACTTCTAATCGTTCAAGTTCAAGCCTAAAGGGGGTAAAAGTAGTCAGCCTTCCTCCTGACGTACACCAGGTGTTTGCAGATGTGTTTTTCCAGGTAAAGGGGGAGGAAAAACCCAGAAATCTCTGAAGGAACAGGGATTGTTTGCACCCTTTGCAAATCTTTTCCTAGATAGCTGTTCTTGCTTGAAGTACAGATCTGCCTGTGCTCTGAGCTGCTGACTGCCATATAACATATTATCCTGCTTAGTGCATCCAGCTCCAAACATCTTGTATCTGGAAGCGACAAGGGAGAAGGCTCCTTTATCAAGGCAATCTCCAACCCCATTATGTTCCTCTACAACAGTTTCCGTAAACATTCAGCAATTTTCAGTGTCTGAGTTGCGCAGCTGAAGAGGTGCATAAACAGGCTCCACTGAAATGTGAAGATGACTGATAATGTACTAACACTGAGACCCCTTGCTGGGATTATTACCCCCTGAGTGCTCCTTACAGAATGTGCCTCTTATCTCACACTGACAACGCTAATAGAATATGCATAGCCCTATTAGCATACAAGATAATAGCACCCTGGAGGGGACAGAGCCATAAAACTTTAAGTAGAAATCAAAACAGAAGGAGGAAGAAAAAGGGAACATTGTCACAAGCCAAAAAGGAAAAAAAAAAAGAAAAAGGGAGCCTGAGGGCAAATTTTGCTGCAGAAAACACACATAGTCATAATTCTTGCGCTAGTCACCATGCAAATGGTAATAGTCTTTAGTCCCATGAATACTATCAGTGCCGTGTTTGCTGTGAAACATTAATTGAGATAATGTGCCCCTTTCGGATGCAGCAGGGAGTCGTATGTCAAATTGTACCACAACAAAATTACGGCAACATCTGCAAGAAATACACAACAGCCATTGGGGTACCTTGCCTTGGATGAGTCCAACTGGGTCCTCAGATGGAGGCAGTGGAAGAGCCGGAGCTGCGAGGGGAGGGAGCAGCTGGCACAGCGCTGGGAGGACACGTGTGTACCTGTGGCTCACCCTGCTCAGCTGCCGCCCAGGGAAAAGCTTTCCAGGTTAGACGTGTTATCTCCTGACCCTACTTCAGTCGCCGGATTAAACCTCCAGCAGCTCTTTGAATGCCAAAGCCCCTCTTTAGTCACGTCTGCCCGTTGCATTCACATTTGTTCCCTGTAACCCTCCATTGTACCAGAGCTTTCAGAGCTCACCCACAGCTGGCAGCCAGCCACGCATTCATATGCTTTCCATCTTCCAGCAATAGCCAAAGTAAATCTTTCAGTGCTTGGCACAAGAGTGTGAATTCAATAAAAAAGGCTTCAAACAAGTTTAAGATGGCTTGTCTCTAAACAAACGAAGAACAGTGAGCTTTTTGAATGCTCATTGTGGTTCAGTTCCTGCCTACAGCTAAATCCAGATAACCCCCAGCAGCACTGACAACCCTGTCTGGTAAAACAGTCACCTGTCAAGTGGGTATGAAAATACCTTCACATCCAGGCTCAGAGGGGCTGCAGGGAGGTGACCTGCTGCTTACCAGGAGCTTCGACGGGGCAATCAAAGGTCCTTGTTGTCTTCTTTGTGAGAGCTGAAACTCCCCAGCATCGGTGCTGAATGCACAGGACCCCGGGGGAATCAGAGCCCTGTGAGCTTTCCCTTTACAGAGATGGTGTCAGGAGGTAACAAGCTCGGCATCCCTGGGGTGCATTTTGAAGCATCATGCAAAGTTTTCTGGGATTCCTCCTGGCATTCACTGGGGTTTCTATAGAGCCAAACTCTTTGTGAAGTGGCTTTGTGTTGCAAAGTTTTGCAGCTTGCGTGTGAGTCTGCCTCGCTTCATTTTGGTTGATGGTACTTTATGCTGAAGGTTTCAGCAATTAGGACACAGTTGGAAAAGACTCTGGTAAAGAAAAGACAGCCATTTTGGATAGGGAAAGTAGGGGGAAATTACAGGAACGATTCCTGAATGTACCTCCCTGTGTGTCCATGTGTGTTTGTGCAGGCATTCATCCCCTGCATCCATGTCATCACAGGATGGCAGCTCACCTCAAAACCAGAGAGATTTCAGAGACTGCTGAAGTACTTTTATTTTATTTTTTTTCATGTTCTTCTGTGGTTGATACAAACTCGGGAATAATTTCTCCTTTCTTCCTGGAAAGATAACAATACACCTGTATATGCAGTGTAGGAACTACATGGTGGGAATCAGAGATGTGCGATCACAGATTACCTCCACCCTTATCTTTCACACTCGCTCTCTGACTAGTCTTATTATCAGGAATTAAACGAGGAAACGCTACTGCCATCAAAAGATATCCTGGTGTTGGTTAATGGAATGCCTGGGTACCTACACCTGAGGAAACTGCACTTTGTGAACAACTTCCCTGAGACCAAACAGGATCTGAGGGGGCTCCCCTGTCCGTGGCAATAGGCTGGCATTGAATGATCTCTAAGGACTCTTCCAACCCAAAATGTTTCAGGATTCTTTGATTCTACATCTCCAGGACACAGAGTGATGGTTCTTCTCCCCCAAGCACAGCTGGAAATTCTCCCTGAATGTTGGTTAATGCTCGGCATATGTGGGGGGAGTATTTTGTCCACTGTGTAATCAACAATTACCTGGATTGAATTCCTTTCTGTGAGCAAAAAAATGAAACAAACAAAAATTAAAGATGCTAAAAATTAGAAAAACCTTCAGCAATATTAAACTCTGAGAATAGAGAAAGGTTTGTGGACTTCACGTGCCAGTGAGTTACCTTCCTCGCAGGAAGATTTACTCTCCTATCTGTACATTTTTGCTCTGTCCCCTTTCATGTCTCCCTTTAGTGAGTTCCAGCCCCTGGGTTTGATCTTGTTGTGCCCACGGAATCACTTTAGTGCAGGGGGGCACCTCCACACGGACCTCTTTCTAACGTTTAGCCTACAAATGCCAGGTTTTCCTGGCATGGAATGACATTTCCTGGCCGGGACAGCAGACAACAGGAGCCACATAACAAAGTGTTGGTTGTGTGTTCCTTCCATGTTCATCCCGAGGAGTTTGGTGCTCCAGCTCAGCCGGGCTCAGGGAATGGGAGAGGGACCCATGGAGTGTGTGAGCTTCTGAAAGGCTAAAGGGAGAGACTGTGTTATCAGCCAGCTCATTTCATTCCATTAATTATTCCAGAATAAGGAAGGATCTATTTTCCCTGTACTAAGGCTTAACTTTCCTTTAGCAGACATTATCTCCAAGGATCCCTGGCAGCCCAGGACGCAGTAATACGGTGCAGTCTGGATGTTGTTATGTATTTATTAAGTTGTATCAGGGCCCATTTAGCAGCAGCTCTGCAGTTTATCACGTAAATATCGAATGCCAAATACAAAAGAGAAGAAAATAGCAACATAAAAAATTTATCTTTGGGGGGGAGGAGAGGGAGAAGGGGAGAGGGAATGGTGCTGATAATGTGATTGTGCCTTCAGCAATAGTGGTTAATATCCTTCTGCAGGGGCGCGGTGTAAAAATATTCCAGAGCTGGGGGAGGAGAAGGAGGAGAGGGGAGCTGAGCTGGTGTTTGTTTGTTTTAAAGTGTATTCTGGTTGCAGGCTGGGTCAGCGGGTGGCCAGACTGAGAAAATGAGTCCCCCGGGCTGTAATAATTGTAACTGTCAGGGAAAAAAAGTCAAGGTCTTAGATAGCAGTGGTCTGCTCTGACTTCTGACCATGGAGAAATATATATGAAAACTATTGCCTGGGGCACTCTGGGAAGAAACCAAGAGGTTTTAACTCGTGGTGGCTTGTGCTTATGAATTGGAAAACTCATTTTGCACCTTGGTGGTTTGTATCTTTGTGATTATTTTCATTTGCGGTATAAATGAAGCTCGAGGTGTTCCTTTTCCTCATGCCCAAATTTGTGATGCAGTGAACACCTATTGCCACACTGGCTTTTTGCATTTCTGAGCCCCAAACAGCACAAGGTTTATCACTGATCTTTTAGCAGTGGTTATTCACAAGGAGAGTCTGATCTGATTAGCTCTTGCAGTGCACTCACCATTTATCCGAGGGGTCCAGAGCTGCCTGCAATAGATTAATCCAGAATTACACACAGTTAACTTCACTTACTTCAACAAAAATATTCCAGGTATAAAAGCAGTGCAAGACAGAGGCTGAAGAATTTTAACTACACAAGATTAAGCCTTTCAAAGTGGAGGGGGAGGAAGGGAAGAGCCCATAGACCTTGTTTTTTCTTAATTTTTTATTATACAGCCAAGGACTGGTCAATCCTACTGGTCAGGCTTTTTATGAATCATCAGTCTGCCCTTTTATTTAAGGCAGATGGGAAGCTCTAATGAAAATTTGCTAAAAAAGAGCCTGAAGAGTAACACTTGGTTGTCTACTACACAGTATCAGGTGCATTCCCTACTTCAGCATTGAGGGAGGGAAGAATTCAGCCCAGACACTTCCCTTCTCCTGGCAGGGTCATCTGAGCACAAGAGCAGCTGGAGAGCAATCCTGTGACACAGCCCTGCAAGGTTTGGAGACCTTGGGCTTGTTTCTATTTGCCTGGACTGAAAACAAAATCATCTGAGCAGGGGCAAAATTCACTCGTGTCTGGTCACCTGTTCTGTCAGTGTGTCCCTTTGTCTTTGGCTGGAGAAAACACCCTGATGCCCAGAAGCTTCCTCATCAAAAACCATGTCCTTCTGCAAAATGTTCTGGCTTCAGTTAAACGTTATTTTTATCAATGTAAAATGCTTTGTTCAAACATCCCAGCTGCTCTGAGAGCTTTCTAATATTAACTAATTAGTAAATATAATTCCTTTAAAAAGAATTAATAAGGGGAATTGGGAATATTTATATACCTTGTGAGACCCAAATAAACTGCACAAACATCAAACAGCAATTAATCCCAGTCTGAGGGTGACAACAGCATGTAAGGTTTTGCTGGTAAACAAGGATAATTAATGCTGGAATGTGATTTACTTGTTGAAATTCATTGCAATAGTGAGCTGGATAACTTTCATGGGCCCCATCTGTACTTTACTCACCCTCCTTATGGTCTGAATGTGTCTTGTGAAGAAAGTAGAGCATGTGTGTTGGACAAAGAGAGAGAAGTAACAGCAGTAGTAGGGAACAAGTCCAGAAGGGCAAACAGGCACATGTGTGAGGACAGAACACACCAGAGGTACTTGTGTTACACAAATAACTCCCCTGCTTTGTCTCCCAGTAGCCCCAAATCTCAGCAATTCACATTTCAGCACTCATCCAGTCTCCTTTCAGAGATTTCAGGCACAGAAAACCTACCCCTTCTATTTTATAGTCACTCCAGCAGCTAAGGATGCCCAGTGAGGACAATAATTTACTTTATTTGAATTTGCCTTCTCACCCATGATGTTTTTATTCTGTTAATTTGAGGACTTCTTCAGGACTTTGTCTTTTCTACTTGTGAAGATATGATCTCTGTTATCAACATTGCCACCAGATCATCATTTTAGCATTAAATATTGGTTCACAAGGACTGACCCCAAAGTCCTGGGATGAGGAATGTGGTCCCTGGGAAAGCAAAGTGCACTTGAAACACTTGCAGCACCTAAATCTCCCTGCTTTGACAACAGGCTGGGAAGCCAGAGTGGAAATCTCAGCGTCAAGGGACTTCCATGATTTTGAGCCTCACCGAGCCTTCATTTACTGGTAAACTCAGCCTGGAGCCAGACCCAGGAACCCAGGGGGCTCCTCTCTTCCCAGCTTTTCAGAAATGCCATCTGGCTGCAGGAAGGAGACAAAGGTGCAGCTGTACCTGCCCAGCACAGGGGTCACAGCAGTTACCTGGGGCTCACTAACACAGCCTCTGCCCGGGAGAGCAAATGGTCCTTCCTGAGCTTCTCTGTTTTAAGGTGAAGGTGGAACACATGAAGATCTCAATGTCACTCCAAAGCTGGGAGGGAGGGCTGCAAGGAGGAGGAAGGCAGAAACCTTCACAACTAATGTCAATTTTCTGCATCAAATATTTTGATAATTAAACAAAGCTGATCAAGAGAGGAAAACAGCAGGTCTCCAGAGCTCCGGAAGCAGAGGCCCATTAAATAGAAGAGTCAGAAAGTGCCAGAGGCGGCAGCCTCAGATTAATGGCACTCCAGTAATAGATTTTCCCAGGCACAGTCACACAGGAGACAACTACTGTGTAGCCAGAGCAGCGATGAGGCCGTTAAAGCAACAGTAACATTAAATCACCTGGTTGCAGGGGCTGAGGGGATGGATGGGATGGATGGGATGGATGCGGGAGCGCATCGGCTCCGGCACTGCCGAAGGTGCAAAGCTGGGTCTGCTCCCAGGCAAAGGGGAGGGAGCCCAGCAGGCATTTACAGCAGGGAAAAGCTGGCAGCTCAGATGTAGGGTGAATATAAAAACAGATAAGCGGCGGTTCCAGAAGGAGCACAAATCTCTCTTCCTGGAATGGAGAAATAGGCATTAAACACCTCAGTGTGGGTCTGACTGTGTCTGGTTGGTTCAGTCGCTCTTCGTAATGAATTATCAAGCACAGGTTTTATCTCTAGTGTTCCTCCCTTGACTTTCAGGTGTTAAAACACCGGTTTGGATTTTTTCAGGTGCAGCTAAAGTTCAGGAAGGGAATGGAAGGGATGGCAGCAGGGTGGGAAAGCAGCCCTGTGTTCTTATTCAAGCCAGTTTTATCTCAGCAGTGCTTGAACTGATCTTCCTTGAAATGCCCATCCTGTCTAAAGCATTTCTATCCATTTTATAATACAATAATAACAGAAACAAGGGTTTCTTCCAAGCCAGGCTGGCATGGATTAGAGTCCACCGCAAGAGCACTGCACTCCCAGCTGGGGTGGATGGAAACCAGATGAAGCGGCTGAAAATCGGAAACAACTTTTAGACGTACTTGAATCCTGATACGATCACATCACAGGGATGGGTTAAATTTATGATCTTATCTAGGATTTTTGTTTGTAATCAATCCCAGACCTACTGGCTATCAGTCACTATAAGCTTATGATTTCCCGGTGCTAACAAGGAAAAGTTGGGACATCAAACTATGAGGGAGTGAAGCCAAGCTAGGATACAGCAGATAGGATCAGAACTGGAATGCAGCAACAAGAGAAAAAAAAACCCAAACCCCAAAATCCACACTACAAAAGAAAAGTGCCAGGCTCCTGCAGCCTTTGCATTTCAGCCTTTGTCTCTTTTGGCCTGTGCTTCATACAGAAACTACAGTGTGAGCAGAACCCCCAGCTTCCAGGCAGAAAGATTTGGGGATAAATGCTACCAAAACAGACATTAAAATGGAATACCCTAAGATCAAAGCACAGCTTCACTGTGGAGTACAGTTGTCATTCTTAATTGTGCATAGGCAGTGGGAAATGCAGCAAAATGCGCTGATTTCGTAAGTCTTCCCTGACTGAATATGGACTGGGGAATTGCAGGTATTTGTGCATATTTATTTGCATCTTCTGCCACTTTGATTCAAACAGAGGCCTGTTTTGATAAAATAATAGGTCCATTCTAAGCCAGGGCAGAAGAACTGATCTGCCCTAATTTCTGCCTATTTTCCAGGTTGATCAGTGTTGAACAAGGTACTACAAAGCATTGGGTCTCTTGTACATCAAGCTTTAAGGGCTAGAACTGTGACAAAGACACACTGGAATTTGGACATTTCAGTCTAATTATGCCACCAAGACTTGTTGGAATATGAGCACTCAGCTGGTAGACTGGCAGGGCACAGGGAGTACATACCCGAGTGCATGGGCATTGTTCAACTGTTTCCCTTCTCAGGTTTCCAGACCCATTACCAGCCCTTCCCATGCCTTTTCCTGGGGATGTTGCCATTCTGCACACTGTGCTACTCCATTTATCTGTGATGGCTTGAACAGGAGTAGCCTTCAATGTGCAAGTTAAAGAACATGCTCTACAACAGTTGTCTAACATGAGATGCAGCAAATTTCCCTGACAGGTGACTTCCAGGTGGAGATCAGCACCTCAGAGTTTGGGAGGCACGAGGGACATCCCAGCTCTGCATTCTCCAGAGCCCTTCAACCAGTGAGGAGCTCCCAAATCCACACTGAATGGCTTTCTTCCCAACTTTGCATGGATTAGCTGAGACTAAGAGTGTGACAAATCTGTTAATGTTCCAACAGGCAGCCCTAATTTTGTACATACCCTTCAGTCATTTTCCATATGGAAATGGAAACTTTCTCTTTTTTTTTTCTTATTCACAAACAGGCTGTTAATATTTTCAATATAGGCATGAAAAGATTGTTCAAGATGAAAAAATTTCAATGGGAGGCTTTCGGTGTTTCAAAAATTAGAATTCCTGAGCAGCACCTATGGGTTTTGTAAAAAATCAAGGTATCTGTAGTGTAAGTGGAATAGATAAGCTTAGGGGAGAGGTTTAGCAGCTTGCCTAGGATCACTCCAAGATGGAAAACAACATCTGGATGCAAGCTCCAAGTCCAATCCAAAGGATCTTTCTCGTAACTCCTAAAGCATATTCAGACCTGCATTTGGTTCAGGAGCTCCCAGTGAGTCCTGTCCAGGCTGCAGGATAATGAATCCCCCAAAGCAAACAGAACTGCACCAGGGAAACAGGCAGGGCCAGGCCCTTTATTGTGGCTAACTCAGGGCGGTAAATCAGGAGTGACTCAGCTGAAGTCACTGGTGGCATTCTCCTTTGGAAGAAATGGATCAGAACCTGGTCCAAACACCTCACACAGTTCTGAGAATCAACATTTGTAACTGTATCAATGGCCTGGAATTTCTCCTAATTGGCACCAAATAGGAAACAGCTCATTACCTGGCTAAGGCCAACAACAGGGGAGAGGTGGCAGAGACTGAATGTAAAGTACAAGGAGAAACATAAAGGAGAAACAAGTTCCACACACAGAAAGGAACTGAGGTGTAACAGGCATTAAACAATATCTATAAACTTTTCTACAAGTACATGAACTACAATATTATTTCTTCCCAACTGATGCTCACAGTAAAGGTGATGCTTTTCACTCTTGGTGATGTAAAAATGACTCCTAAAATTAGCATGTAACAGTATTGTGTAAATATCCTGCCAATTTGTGCTGGTGTGTATTGGTGATTCAGGTTTATAGGCATGTAGAATTTTTTGAACCTACTTGACTGCAATGGCTTAAAAACCAGCTGGAAAAATACTGTGTAATCCCTGAGCACCCCAATACAGGTGCACTCTTGGGGCTGATGTCCCTTGTGCCACCTAAAAAAAGATATAGGTTGGGATCTGTAAAGGCAGAAGGACACCCATCATATGCTAAAATCACAGTGTCAGGCAAAAAGGTTCCTTGTTAATCTTCAGAAAAGAAAGTGCTTGAGGATTCTGATGTTTATTCAAGCAAACAAACTTAATAAATCCTGTTAAAGTGTTACTAAGAGTTTTGCTGCTCTACTTGAGATTTGTACCCTCAAGTTCTAATGCTGACTGAGGGAAGGAAGTGCCATTAACTAATGCAGAAAATAAATCCTGCTTTATTCCCAACAAATGCAGCTTCTTGACATTCCCAGCAACAACAAACCATCAGTTTGAATGATGCCATAACAGCAAGGCCAGCAAAGAGACATTGGACTTGATGATCCTTGTGAATCCAGCTCGGAATGTTCAGGATATTCCACGTCCATTTCTGCTCACAAAATGCTTTGGACCAGGCTCGTTATTAAAAGCTGCAATTAAATGGCAATAACTACCTGTACACATCCTCCTTTGTGAATTAACCCAGAGGCTTTTGAAAAGCACATCCTGAGATTAATTACACGTGTAATTAATGTGCAACTGGTTGCCCAGAGGAGCTGTGGCTGCCCCATCCCTGGAAGTGTCCAAGGCCAGGCTGGATGGGGCTTGGAGCAACCTGGGCTAGTGGAAGGTGTCCCAGGGCCTCACCACCCTCACAGGGAATGATTTCTTCTGTATATCCAACCTAAATTTCCCCTCTTTCAGTTTGAAGCCATTCCCCCTCATCCTGTCACTCCAGTGTCTCATGAACAGCCCCTCTCTGGCTCCCTTGGAGGTCCCCTGAGATCCTGGAAGGTGCTGTGAGTTCTCCACACAACCTCCTCTTCTCCACGAAATAAAAAGAGCTGTTCAAGCACAGCGTGTCACCTGGTTTATATCTTTCCCCACTTCTAGCAGTGTGTGAGCAGCTCATTTCTTGAGAAAATTCTTAGTCCACTGTCAAAATCACAACATAACCTGAGCTGGGAAACCTCCTGTGCTGAAAGATGCTGGTTCTCAGCCCCTCCGTGAGCTCTGCCCAGGGAGCAGGGCACAGCCTGGCCCCAGCTGGCCCCCTCCCTCCCCTTGCCCGTGCCCTTTCAGGAATTTGAGCTGCCACACAAAATCTTAGGCTTTCTCTTCCCCTTTCGTGCCTTTTTGAGCCTTTCCCTCCCAGGGCATGGAGTGGCTGCATGCAGGTCCCATCAGGGCACCCCATGGAGTCACCTCCCTCTGCTCTCAGGAAGGGAACTGCTGGAGCTCCAGCCACTCTGCTTCTCTCTGATGGCTGGAGCTGTGGCAGGGAACCTTTGGGTCGGATATCTGGAAAAGGTTCTTCCCCCAGAGGGTGGTCAGGCACTGAACAGGCTCCCCAGGACATGGGGACAATGTTGGGGTGTCCTGTGCAGGGCCAGGAGTTGGACTGGGTGATATCTGTGTCCTTTCCAGCTCAGGATGCTCCATGATTCCATATTCCCAGGAGCTGAGTCCATGGAGAATCACTCCTTAAAGGAAGGGAAGTCCTCTAAGTGCATCTTGTCTTTGGAGATGGCCAGACCTGCTTCCTGGGGAAAACTACTGTGTGAACTGGCTCCAAAATTTAACTCTCTTTTTAGAACAAATTCCTGCGTTGGCATTTGAAGCAGGACCTTAGTGATTTACAACATGGAGTGACGTTTCAAAAAAAGATAATGTGGGTAATGAATTATTTGCTGATCCAAAGGAACAATTGGACATAGCTACTTTTGGTGGATTTAATCCTTGCCGAGGCATTGGCTGGCAAGCACAAAATATCACTTTTCAGGGCATTCTGGTGCATTCATGCCGGGTACAGTTACAGGAGGCAGCTTTATGACACATCCACCAGGCCGAGTGTGATGCAATGTAATACAACCAAAGTAATACGAGCTTTTAAATGCAACATGATGGCAAAAATCCATCTCAGATCTGATCTTTGTTTCATTTCAGATGCCAACTGTCATAATTCACAGAGAGTCAAATCCTTCTGGTTTTGCTCAAAGCCAGTGGGATGTTCCCTTATCAGTGAGGAAGCCTCGCTCAAACAGGGGTGGAAACAACTAAATTAGTTGCATTTTCTGACACATCCTTTAAACTGGAACCCAAAGAGCTAGAGATGAGCTGCAGTACATCCATGTTCAACTGCCACGTTCAAAGGCAGCACAAAGGGCACAGCATTTCTGAAATCTATTTTACTTGCCAGGAGTTTGCTCCTCTCACTGTCTTTCGGCTGCCCAGAGGAGGCAGTTGGGATATTCTGACTTTCCTGGATCTACTGCTGCCCAACAAGGGAAGATAATCTTTCCTCATAAGGGAAGATTTTATCCCACCCTTGATAGCAAGCAACACATGATAACACATTTCAGCACTTTCCTATCAGCAATGCCCTGGGTTCGAATGGAGATGGTCAGAGGCAGCAGAGACTCAGGGCAGGGGTAGGAGCTGCTCCTTCCTCCTGTCTCCCTGCATTTGTTGTTCCTCTGGTGAGAGATTTCAGCTCTGCACTTCTGCTCGACCACACTGTGCTGTCAGGGCAGGACAGTAGACAGAAAAGTGTCCGTTTCAATTTTGATTCTGATCCTGGGATATTTCTAACTCTCTCCATATCCTTGATAGATAATGGTTTAATAAGCGATCTGTTTTTTATTTAAAGGGTCGGTAGTAAAACCCAGATCACATTTCTCACTTGGTGGGTTAAAAAACCGCTTACGCTCATTTCTGCAATGTAAAACGACACTATATCAAATCAAACATTTCCAGATGTGGCCAGCTTGTGGATGGAAGTGCAAGGGGAGCGAGAATTCATGGCCAAGGTTTCCCAGGTTTTTTTAACAGGATTGGAACCCCACCTACTGGCAAAGAGTGTTATAGTGATGTCGAGGCAAAAACCCATACAGGGTTTTCTTTGACTAAAAACTATATGCCTGCAGTGAGGTCCTAAATATTTAATCTGATGTCAATACAGGCTGAGCATCACTGAAGTAAATATGGACACCTCAGTGCTTGAAACTTATAAAAATTGTATGGTTAATAATGCCCTAAATGTCAGTTGCACTGACAGACACAAAGAAAAGCCCAAATATCACTTAAGAGCTTGTTTGTTTTTCTAGAACTTAGAAGACTTTAGAAAAATTCAGCTTTAGTAAAGTAGTCTTGGTCTTAATTTGGATAGTCTAGGTCAAATCAGCCTTACACAGAACTTGTTTAGTTAATGACCCCAAAAGTCCAAAGTTTTATATCCTAGGAAGGCAAAAGGATGAAATAAGTGATACCTCTCTCTTATTGTCCCTCTTAGGGCAGATCAAAAATTAAGACAGATATTAGACAGGATGGAAAAATATCATTCTAAATGCCCACCCCTGAGTTAGACAACTTTGAAAGGAAAAGTTTCGCTCAGAATTCACTAAAATACTCTCCATCACTTTCTGTGTTACAGCTATCCATGAGAAAAGAGTTCACCCATTTCCAAAGTGACTTACAGAAAATCCATGCTCGCTCTCCAGCTGCCACTGGGAATGATCAGATTATTCCACTTTTTTTTTGAGGTGCAGCACATTAAAAACCTTCCAAGAGCTCCAGGTATGTTTGGAGATGTGCACTGTTATCCTTGGTCTGGGCTTAAGTCTCTAAAGAAGGAGTTCCTGTAATGTTTGCCCTTAAATCCCCATTACAAAACATGAGAAGGTGTCCAGATCTGGACAAGCCAAGAAGTGGGACCAGCTCCCTGAGGGTTCATTTTGTTCCTCTTACCCCTTATGCAGAAGGAAATTCAGGTCCAAAACTGCCACTTGAATGACCCATAAAAAAAAAAACTCCCAATGAAGAAGAGAAATTGGGCTATTTGTGGCATCTGGCATAACCACAAGGCATGTTTAAATGTGAAGGAAAAGAAGTCTCTGTCCTGGGACAAAGTACTGAGATAAAGGAGAGGTTTCCATGATGCAAGCTGGAAAGTCCTTGATGAACTAATGATAACAGAAGGATAAGTTAAAGCATCAGGTTAGTTGTTTGAATAAGACTGAGGTGGGGACACACTCCCCCTCCATGGGAAAGGAAAAAAACTTGCAGGCTCAGAGGGAAGGTGTCAGCTCCAGAGAGTTTCTGCTGCATGTGGAGAAAATAACTCTTCTAAAAGTTGCATTTCTAGCACACTTGGACACTGAAATGAAATGGAAAATGGAGAATAGGTCGTACCTGGTCAGAAAGAAGACTCAGCAGGTACCATGTGCCATGGGGATGCTGTGCCAGCTCTCCCCTGGCCCCTCCTGGCAGCCCAGGCAGCTGGACTGAGCTCACACAGAGGGGTTTCTGAATAAAAAGAGTTTGCACCAGCACTGGGTCTGCTTGTTCTGCTATCTCCTGTGATCAAAGCATGGAAACAGCTGCATGTCTCAGCTCACTGGCAATAAACCCTGCAGTGGATTGGCTGTGTCCCCACCCCACAGCTCCAGGGAAAGTGGATTTACAGAGGAAAAAGCCAGTGAACACCCAGGCTGTGTTTAGCCACACTCTGCATCCTCCTAACCTGCAATCTCTTAAGTGCCACTTACTCAATTAATCCAAGCTCTTCTACTTTAAAAGCAAAGCCATAACATATTTAAACAGCTCAGAAACCCTCCCCACCAAGCCCTGCTCCCTATCTGATCCACCAGCAGTGACTGTGCATTAACTAAGAAAGCCCATGCTTTGATTAACGCTTTCACTGCCACTTTGCTGCTGCTGCTGCTGTTCGTTCCTGCTGAAATTCTGCTAAAGCTGAAATTTCTCAGCTTTTTTTAGCAGGGTGGATCTCATCTCAGTAGGGACTGTCTTTTGGACCAGCTCCTAGAACATCCTTGCAGCAGCTATAGTAACTATTTTTATAGGCAACTTTTATTAGGAAAGTATTTTAAATGGCCTTTGAATGCAATTTAGCAGCTGGAAATAAGGCAGAGTGCCAGCATCATGTGAGCAGACAATCTGTGGAGCACCAACAAGTGCTACCAGAGATCCTCAGTGCTCTCCAGGCTGTGCATGAAAACCCACGACAGAACACAGTGCCCAAGGCAGAAACCACCAATGCCTGCAAGGCTGAGCTGTGCTGCTCCTGGGTCTCTCCTTAGAAAAGGCCCCAATTTCAGAGACTGAAGGACATATTTAGGGCTAAAACAGGTCTGGAAATGTTGGTTTCATTCCACAGTGGGTGTCAGCTCACCATAGACATGTGTAAGGGCATAACCAACCCCACTGGCACTTCTGGGGCCACTGCTGAGTGTGTCAAAGGAGAGTGAGTTCACTGCTTAAGGTCTTGGGCCAGGAGCAATAAGCCAGGGTATGAAACTAAGCAGCCCAAACACACAAGGACCAACATATTCATCTCCTGCCACATGAAGCAGGAAAAGATCTGGATTTGGGAAGTGCCAAGCAGGCACGAGGCCCCGTGGCTGCAGGCGGGCTCTGGTGTGTGGCTCTGGCCAGAGACCAGATTGGCATCACTGGGAGCAATCAGATGACTAAGGAAGTAAAAACAAAGCTTGACATAGCTGAAGACCCAGTTCTAATCCCAAGCCATGCTGGCACAGTCATGTGTGGAGTTACTGTGGTTTCAGCTCATGCAAATAAGAGTGGAAACTGGCTTCCAGTGCGAGAACACACCGAGGGGAAAGGCAGCTTTGCTCTTAGACATGACTCCAATTGTACAGTCTGAGAATCAATTAAGTTTTGCTTTCTTGACATCGCCTTCCAAATAAAGGCTCAGTTTGTGTGCTAGGCATTTTTAAAAATAAAATAAAACAAAATCATATATTTGGCAGGACCAGGGCATTCCTGCTACTAAATTGTTCTGTACTTTATGCAAAATTTCTGTGTATTAAAGAGAAGGGGAGTAGCCCCTTTGACCAGTGTCCAACTGTTTAGAACTGCTAAATGTGAGTTTTTGCCCGTGTTTACATGTGGAATGGAACACAGCCATTCAACCACAAAATGTTCCCAAAGCAAACATCCAAAACTTGGTTGCTGGCAAGGGACACTGACAGCCTTGCCTGAAATCAGTCATTCACACAATGCCAAAACAAGAGTACCACTGGTAACAAGCAGCCCAAGTTATTTCCTTACCTCCTGGGGAAGGGCCATTGCAAGTGAGAGGACACAGCGACTGGCAAAGCAGAGTGTGGGCTCAGGGGGTTCCATCTGGAGGGGGAGAGGAGGTGGGTGCTGTTGCAGGTGTGACGAAAGGGACTGTGATCACAGCACAGCTCACACCTGCCAACAGTGTGGGTGGACCCCCTGAACTAGAGGTACAGACTCTGCTAAGTCAAGACTGGCTAATCAGTAGAATCATGGAATGGTTTTGATTGAAAGAGACCTTAAAGATTATTCAGTCTCACCCCCTGCCATGGGCAGGGCACCTTCCATTATCCCAGGGTGCTTCAAGCCCCATCCAACCTGGCCTTGGACACTTCCAGGGATGGGGTAGCCACAGCTTCTCTGGGCATCCTGTGCCAGGGCCTGCCCACCCTCACAGGGAGGAATTTCCTCCTAATATGTAATCTAAACCTCTTCTCTTTCAGTTTGAAGCCATTCCCTCTTGTCCTGTCACTACAGTCCCTGATGGACAGACCCTCTCCAGCTTCTCTGGAGGCCCCTTCAGATCCTGGAAAGTGCTGTGATGTCTCTACACAACCTTCTCTTCTCCAGGCTGAACAACCCCAACTTTCTCATCCTGATACAGAAATAGAGCAACAAGAGGTAAAGGTAAACAGAGAGAAAGGAACTCAAGCAAGACAGAGCAGCTCCAGAGGGGAAGGGGAGATCAGGAGGTGACCTGTGCTCCTTCAAACAGGGGCTTGTGCTTTTGTGGAAGCCCATTTTAATCCAACCCTGGATTGTGTCACTGTAGTTCTGTTCTTATTCAGGTAAATGAAAACATGAAAACCCATACCTGAAGCTGGCACATGCTGGAAAGAACATAACAATGTGCTGACCTCACTCTTCAGGGTGTTGCAAGAAGGGAGAAATCTATGAAATAGGACAAGAAATGACATCGGCACAAAAATTGTAAGCAATAATTCAGGACACAGCTGGGAAGAATCCTTCTTAAGGAGCACAAGGTTTGGGGTGGCTTCTAGACAGTCCACTTTGTTTCACACGGTGCTGAGAGATCCACCAACCCCTCTTTCAGGTTCTAAACCTTCCCCAGACCTGCATGACCCCGTGCAGCGTCAGCCCTGTCCCATGTCACAAAACAAGCTCATGGCCACCTTGTGTCACCTTCACCTTGAAGCCCCACTGCCCCTCCACACCTCCCAGCCCCCCAGCTGGCAGCAGCATCCCGAGATGTGCCTGGTTCCACCCCTTGCCCTGCTCCTCTCCCACCTGAGAGCGGTGCCATTGCCAACAAACCAACAAATAGCCACGTTTCACCACCGTGTTTTCCATTCTCCCACATGTTAACACCTCCCCACCAGCTGAGTGATCCCTGCACACACCAAATTCGTGTTATTATTCTGCCTGTGCATTGACACCTTGTTGTAGGAGCCGTGTTGATGGGTTGCAGGTGCCCCTCTCTATGAAACTGGCCAACAACCCACTCACAAATTTGCTCCACTTGTTAATATTAAAATCATATGGCCAATGCCTCCCTAAATTGGTTCAGGCTTGAGGTACTGCTGCTTCACAGTAGGAAGGGTGTTACAACAGGCTTTCTACAGGCCCTGCTATTTATGGTAAACACTCCACTTTGTTGAAATAACATAAAAGTTTGAGATAAACCTATTCTAGCAAAGGAAACGTTAAAGTGCCACCGACTCTGCTTTACAGCTCTACAATGAGTTGTGCTGCAGCTGCTTCACATGGTCCACAGTTTTACACAGGGGGCTGGGGAAGACCTGAGCTCCACATGTGCATGTGAGTACAGAGAATACAAGGAAAGGTCTTTATTTTCTAGCTTTGTCTGCTTACAAAGTCTTCCAGACAATGCCAGGCAGGGTTCTGTCCCTGGTGTTTGTGGCACTGTGAACTCTGTGGGTCCAAGACTGCATAGAGTGCTGGAAATTTTCTACAGTAAAGACCAGCTTAGGTGCTGAAGATTCTCTGCTTGCCAAGCCTGGAAGGGTGGATGAGATATTTGCTGGTGCTCTTTATTTAGTAGAAGAGAGGGAAGCACTCTTTAAACTCCAAGTTTGGGCTGATTTTTTTATATGGGTTGGCTAAAGAAAGAGTGAAGCTGGTTTCCACCTTCCCACACCACTGGTTTCATTCAGAATTTCATTACAGGTCCTAATAAGATCTCTTGGGATTTCAGCCACCATAATAAAATTAACCACTAAATAAAATCAAAGCACCTTAGAAGCCTTCAAAGATAACACATTACCCCAAATATTCCTGATGTGCATGTACTCCTTTCATACTTTGTTGCCTCCCAAATATTTTAACAGGTGAGCTGGCAATGATGCCCAAGGCAATTTGAACCCATAACTTTATAGGTATTCAGGAGATAAGCACCGAGCTGGGCTTTATTACCCTGCAGTGACAGAGAGGACTGGAGCTATTATAGAAACTGAGTCACTTGCCAGAGATCCAGGCAGGAAACATGGTCCCTGTATGGAGCCAGAGCATCCAGCCAGACCTGAAGAATTTGCCTATTTTCTGCCAACTCCTCGCATGGAACAGAAAAACAAAGTAGCCTGAAACATGTCTTCGGTGCTGGCTCAGTCCTAGCAAGGAGCCCTTGCCAGCCAAGGCAGTTTCCTTCCTTTAGAAAGGTGACCACCCTACTTTTTTATCATTCAAATATGTATCTTTGCTTTACAGACTGATCTGGAGGTTCTGAGCCATCCCAGCTGTGCTCAGAGGGTGCAGTGAAGCAATTAAAAGTGGTGGAATTACCCCTGTTTTCAAATACCAACAATTCCAAGGAGCAAAGTCTGAGCAAATAACCTGTGGAATAGTGCTCAGCTGGCCAGAGAACACCATTTCTGACCTGCCACAGCTCCTGTCAATCCAACTGGAGTCATTTTAGGGTTGTGAGTGTCAGTGAAATACATCAAAATCTACAAGAGTTTCCTGGAAATCCTATTTGCACATCAAAATTAAGAAAAACGAGGAAGACTGTGATTCTGCAACTAACAGTTATTTTAAGAAGAGAAGTTTACATGCTCCTTTATATGTTTATTAAAATAATTCCAAGGAATATGTTTTAAAGAATAAGTGGCACTGCATGTTCCAGGATATCCTGTTAATCCTTCACAGAAACACCTGTAGCTTCTCTCCACAGGTACATTCTTCAAAGCTCTGACTGAGATTCCTTCCATCTACTTTTAAGATATTAAAGCTGGGAGCACATACATTTAAGAGTTCTGCATTTACTCTTTGCTGGAACTGGAGCTGGGGGTCTCATTTAGGATGAATTCAGAGTTATTTGAACACTGGATGCCAGAGAGAAAAGCAAAAGGAGAATTTGAAGAGCTGTGTAGACACAGAATCATTATCAGAACAAATCAGTTGAATGCTGAGAGTTGCTACCAGTGTCCTAAAACAAATGTATGCATCTTCCAGGGGGATTTTCCCAGAATAATTGCATGCTCTGGCCTCCAGAAGGCCACCCCAGAAGTTGATGGTTTACGGTAGTTGAAGTGGGATTAGCCTTCATGAAAGACTCAGGAATACTTTTTCTCAGTGAAAGTTTACAATAATATTTTAAAGACTCTCAACCAACACCCACACTTAAGCTTTGAAAACAGATAATGCATTTTTAATGGGATTGCACATCTGACAAGGAATTTGACTAATTCCTCTGATAGCAGACAGCTTCCTCCCCATAATTCATCTCAAAAGGATCAAAAATCAAAACACTCCCTGCCATCTTTGGAATGGCCTCTCCGCCCCAGCTGCCTGGAAAGGCTCAGATCAATTCCAGCAATTCAATGGCAGGAGAACAGAGCGACAGATACCTGACCCCCCTGGGCTGTCCTACCCAAACAGGAGCTGCAGTCAAGGAGGGGAACAGGGAAAAGCCTCCAGGACAAGGGCCCGTTGGCTGCTGACACTGAGCCCATTGTTTCCCACAGACATTTGGCCACCAGTGGTTCAGCTCTCCCAGTGTCAGTGGAGCTACCAAAAGCTTCAAAGTTGTTCGAATCACATCGTGTCTTTGTTCTGCTGAACTAACAGGGGAGAAGCGTTGGGAGGTGGCTGAACTTGAGGTGTTTTAAAAGGAAAAGCATGAGAGCTTTCTTTAGCTTTTTTGTTATTTGCCCTAATGAGGATTTCCTACTCATAACTGGGGGGGGGTTGCCATACACTAAAGCCCCTCTCCAGAGGAGACAAGTCAGTGCTGCCCACAGTCACATGGCTGTGCCTTTTACACCTTTCACAGCATAATCCCTTGTAGATGCTCCACAGCACAAAACCCAGCAAGGTCTGTCAAGGCATTTTTAGCATTTGTTCTGTTAAAAAACAAGAAAAAAACCCTGAGGTATTAGGGTGCACTAATCTTTAGAAAGGTTAATTTATTCATAGGGATTTTGACAGAGATGTATGGCTAGGCTGGAGTCCCAGGCACTTCTTCCCAAGGGGAACTGCTAGTGCAGAGCCTGCTTTCCTGACATGAGGAGAGAGAGGCTTCAAAACAGACCCAAACTGCATTAAGTGAGGCTCCCAAGCATTCAGGGCTTGTACTTGCAGGGAGCAGCCACTGCTCCCACCAAACTCCAGCTGCCTGTTGATACAGCAAGAAGGAGCCCTGTCAACCTGGAGACCATGGTCCATATGAGCTACAGACAGCAAGAGCATCTTTATCTCTTACAAAAATGATAGGTAACAAACCTCTTTCCTCTTCTGCGTCCCCTTGTGCTGCCTTGGTGCAAAATAGATCTTTCAGACATGTCTATTTGGGCAGTCCATGCTCTGCTGGATTCTCCACAATCATGTTTGGGATCTGTCTTGGATACTTGTTCTCAGACTGATGTTTAGTGAAACTAAATGGAATGTATTTTTCTGGGTGTTTTGGAATCTCTTTTGCAAAATGCCAGAAGAAAAATCTATGGATGCTCTGACAGGAGACATCTGCTAAAATAAACTGCATCCTTGAAATAAACACATTAGAAAGGGAGGGAAGCATAATTCTAAGATATCTGATCGTGTCCTGGTTTTTTCCCACTGAGAACAGAACTACTCCATAACTGCACAAAGATTAGAATCTCTTTACCCTTCTAAAGTCAGGCAAAGAGGATGTGGCCTCTGGGACCTGTCAGGACACTGCAGGAGCCCAGCCTGCTAACTGATTTGGTTGCTTCTTTTTAATTTGCTGGAGTTCTCTGCAATTAAAACTAAAGTTTCCACGGGATGTGGAAGGACAGAGCTAATTTGTGACTGCCCTCCCCTTTCTGCAGCAATTCTTCAATGTCAGGAATACCTGAGCTGTTTCTTTCAAGCTCTTGACCCACAAAGCAACTTAACCCTGCTGGTAGGTAGGTGAACCATATCCCAGGGTGTAGAGTAAGGATGCACCAGCAGGTGCAGGAAAATGACCCTTTCCCTCTATTCCCTCTGCAGGTCAGAACAGAGGATCTCCAGAGATCCATTCCAGCCAGTTCTCTGTAATTCCATGAATGCTTTCAGTGGCTGTCCTGTCATGGGAGTCTCTGACATGCTGGACACACAAAATACCTCCCCACACAGAGCCAAGCACAGCTGAGAGTTCTCCATAATTTTCTTGTGCTGCAGCAAAACAACCACTTGTTTCCACAAAAAGCAAAAGAGGGTTTTGCCTGAGCTGGACAAGGATCTGAAACCACCAGAGCCCAAACCACACCTGAGTGAAGAGCTCATCCCAGGGAACCCACCTCCCTCCTCTCACAGCCATCCCTGCACAGCCTTGAGTTTCCGTCAGTATCTTATTTCCACTCCAAACATTTCCTAACATCTCCCCCAGTGCTAAAATTAGAACTGGTTCACCTGCAGCTCCCCTTGGTTGCTCTCCTTGTTTCCACCTGCATCTCTGGCACTGCAAGGGACAAGGGCCCAGCCCAGCTCGCCTGAGCCAAAAGCAATAAGGCTCTGCTGACCAGAGCTAGTTAACTGCTAGTTTAGATTATTAACCTCTCACACTTAATGAGAGTCCTGAGGCTGCTTAAGCCACAAGACTAAATTTCTCCTAACCACAAACATGGAATCCTCATTAATATGAATCCAAGACAGATTCCCAGGAAGAAATAATTCGTAGAATGTAGAGTCTACCCAGAAGCAAACGATGCTGGATTTAGAAGTATGTTTGAAACTTCTGCAGTTCAGTTTAATTTGTCCCCAAGGAGAAGAAGGAAGGTCTGGATCAAGAAATGGATTTTTATTTTTAATTGCCAGGTGTCACTGAACGTTAACAAAAAAAAGTTTCCTGATGTTTTCCCCAACACCCTGAAACACTTGTAATT
The DNA here is from genome assembly GCA_013396655.1 of Campylorhamphus procurvoides. NCBI lineage: Eukaryota > Metazoa > Chordata > Aves > Passeriformes > Dendrocolaptidae > Campylorhamphus > Campylorhamphus procurvoides. Next base: position 77,243 of record WBMV01002667.1, on the reverse strand, counting down.
ATTTTCTGGGGAATTTTCCTTGAAAAATGATTTATTTCTAACTGAATTTAAGCTTGTGTTATGCAAACAGCAAACCAGCTTGTTTGAAAGTAATCTGTACCCAAGGGCTAGCAGAGGAATAAAAATAAATAAAGTACGAGAAGTTTTACAAAACCACAGACACCACCAGGTTTTCCAGGTCTGAGGGCAGAAAATCTCATTCTGCAGAGTCCCTTTTACCTCCTGGCAAGGGGAGTGTTTTAAGCGGCGTTACTGCCCAGGGGGGTCGGCTTTCGCAGCCTTCAGCACCTGCTCCCCCTGACGTGGAACGTGGCCGTGTCCAGCAGCACAAACTGCAAACCAGTGAGGACAGGAAGCCAAATTTATGGCATTCATTTGAAACTACAGGAGGGAAGGGCTCGGCATGCACATCAGCACTGGTTTTCAGCCACTACTCAGCGCAAAGCCGGCGCTCCAGGATTCCTCAGTGGCCACAGGTGATTAAAGCTCCTCTGCTTACCTGGGTCCATAAAGAGGTCCTCACCTGAGGACCACCCGCCCCTCTCAGGTGGTCCCTGAGCTGCAGCAGTGGAGCTGATCCAAGGGCAGCAGAGCTGAGGGCTGGCACAGCCCTGCCAGGTGCTTTCATCTCTGCAGGTGTTCTGGCATGCACCAGCTTGGAGGGAACAAGTGAGCCTTTCTCCGGGTGGGATTATGCTGTAACAGGAACAGGGGGCTCTTTCCCAATTGTTCAGCCCATTGTCTGAAATCCAAACCCCCCGTAAGCTCAAAGGTGCTGGGTGAAACCCGAGGAACCGCAGGAAGGTGGAGGAGTTTCTCTGAACCAGGACTGGATCTTAACCTTGGGCTGCCAAGGGAACACCCTGTGGGAAACTGTGGTTCAGAAACACATCCTCGAGTGGAAACATCCCACAGCTGCCAGGGAATGCACGTCCTGGAAAGCATCAGTGTAATGCATTATCCCCTGGTGTCTGAGCTACTGTGCTGGCAAAAGTTTTTCCTAATGACAATCACATCCCACCACCCCCCTCACACACACTGGTTTGCATTACAGAAAACATGGAACAACACAAAGGCAATTTCTCTGGGCTGCAATTGGGTTTGGATTTATTCCAAGCAGTCACTATCTAACAATCTCCTTCCAGGAGTTCCCACTCGCTTCTCCTGTATCAATCGATTTTTATGTTGGTATCTTGTTTTAATCTTTTCTGTCACATGGATGCAAGTGCAGATGGGGCTCATTTCTGTTTATCAGAAAGGTTTGGTCAAAATGCATTTTAAGAGGTTTTTCAGGTATGTTTGGCTTCTCTAACACATATACAGTGTTTTTAATTAGATCTATTTCTGGTTTGAAATTTGAAGGATCAGTGGGGCAATTTTGCCTCTCTCTAATTTAACAGCCTTTTTTTTTTTTCCAGATTTAGTAGCAAAGAGATACCAATCAGATATACAACACTCAAGTGAAAATGTCTTTTTTTCCCTGCTTTTTGACCAAAATAGGCATTTTAATTTTGGTTTGCAAAATTATTTTATCATTGCTTGGTTGGGGTTGTGTTGGAGTTCCTTAAAACACAGGAAAAACAAATTTCTTCCAGCTCTACCCACAGGATGTGTTCTCCTGGGTAGAGCAGAGGTGGCCCTGCCAGGTCAGACCTGAGCCAAGGAAGGGCCAGAGGCAGCATGTCACTGCCATCCCCACTGCAAACACATATTATTCCACACTCCATCAATAAGGATCATTCCACTCACATGAAGCTCATATCAAACTACACATTGTGCAGCACTAAACCTCAAATAAGAACCCACAAGGAATAATGGACTCTGCAGGTTTCATTCCTGATGGTCATCACTAGCTCAAGTGACAAATAAATTCCTCAGGCTTCCACCTCTTCCTGAAATCCAAGAGCTCTCAGGGATCAGCAAGGATCAAGACAAGCCACCGAGTGCTGCCCAGGCATCTCAGCAATGGGAGCTGCTCAGCTTTCCTGCCTGCTGGGGACTACAGGGTTGTCCCCCTGACAGCCAGTTCCCTCCTTTATGCTGCTGTGCTTTTTAAATGTCCTTTTGGTGTGAGTTAACCTCTCAGAGTGGAACTGTGTCAGACTTCCCCTCATTTATTGGATGGCAAAAGCTTCATGACATCATTTAAAATGAGCAGTTTCCACTAGCAAGATGTAAATTCCCCTCAGAGCTGTCCAGAATCCCTGTGTAGCTTAATTTGCAAATAATCACAAACCCTTTTCTGACTGTTCTGGTAACACTGGGCCTGAAACCTGATTTTTCCAGCATTTCCCCTTCCTTTTAACCTTCTCTTACTGATGTATCTGATCAGTTAGGAAGAAACTGACTTTATTGCCTCATAAACAATTCCCTTTCAGGAACATGAAACAACCATTTCCTCCAGAGGTTCCTCTACCTGTGCACAGGTAGAGACTTGGGCTCTCACACCACAGCTCTGAAACCTCCTTCTGACCTTGTTTCCTCTCTGAATGCTGCAGACAATAATCTTGGAGACTCATTTTGCCACGTGTCCAAATACCAGCTCTGATACCTCTATGATTTTTGCTAGGTTTTCTTCTTTTTTTTTTTTCTCTCCCTTTTTTTTGACATTTTACACAGGACAGATGTTGTCACCATGGCTGCTCTTGTAAACAAGATATGGAGATGGTCTGGATTGGGTTACCTTGCTAAAATAGCTTAAAATAAATAAAAGGATGGTTGGTCTCTCTCGGATGAATTAGCTTGATTGGAACTGTCAGATTAAAAAAGCCTAAATAAACAGAGTTGGGCATCTACCCCTAATGGAGCCAAGGGCCCAGGACAACTAGTAAAGATGCACAAAGTGAAAGGCTGGATCACAGAATTATCCCTGCACAGACACAGCTGATACCTATGGAACATCTCCTAAACCCCAGGCTAAAGAGGGTCTTGGACTTTCAGAGACCATGGATTTAGCTAAAAGCTATTCTGATTCTGCTTCCCTGCTAATAAATAATTTCACAGAAACATAAAAACTTGGGTCAAGGGCTCCTAGAGATGACAGACACCATCACTGCCTCCTGTCACCTCAGAGCTGCTGGGCCAGGGGAAGATGGGATGTTCCCCCCCCCACAAACTGGGCTTTGAATGGGTTAAGTCCTTAAAACCCAAGTTTATTGTACTAATCTCTCCTTCCACAGAATTACCCATGTTTCTGGCTGTTTCCAGTCCTCTTGTTCAGGCTCTTTCTTTCACTTCTGTGCCATAACAAATTCTTCCCTGCCTGCTCTGAACTGCTTAGCCGTTTCTGATATCTTATGGTAAATCATCTATTATCCTTCACCTCCTGTTAGTACATTTAAAAGCCCCATATAACTACACTAGTGTGGTGGAATAGCAAAACATTGGTATCTAAAGACTGACTCTTTTTACAGCAGTGCCCTTTTACATTTAACACCTTGACCTGTTCAGTCTGAAATTTTCAAAGTCTGTCTCAGACTGAGTTTTTCTCCCAAAAAATACTCTAAAATACTCTAAAATCCTCATCTGTGGGTTGGTTGGTTTGTGCACAAATAAAACCTACAGAAAAGCTTATTATTTTGCCATGCTAACTATCTTCTATAAATGGCATGGCCTGAGACATCTAGGAGGTTTAGATTTCAAGCTATTAGGAATTCCTGGATCCCGGGGACTCTCCCCCAGTTAACAGCTATGAATACAGCCCAGAAACACAGCTACCTACACAAAGAATTTGGCCCACAGCAAACATATATTATTGTAAAGTTGTCCAGAAAATAGATGCTGTTCAGAGCAGAAATTACCTTAAATGACTGTCGAGTTGACTGGGTTACAATATTTTAAGGATCATAAAAATAAATATAGTTGTCCAAACAGTGAGGGGCAGTGGGTTGCCAAGGCAAACAGGCTGCGTGGAGGGTGCTTACCCCGGGTAGCACCGGGCTGCCTCCAGAGCCCTGCGAGCAGCCTGAAGTGAGCCTTTGTTCGGGCTGTGTGTTTAAGAATTGACGAGTGCTCCGTGGTATCAATCACTGCTGTCACCCAGCACAAGTGCAGATCTGTTACACTTAAAGGCTTGTCAAACGAGACATGATTTAATTTGTCATTTCTCTCTCCCCTCTCCCAGCGCAGTGTGCACGTGCTCTTCATTACTCTTCATCATCAGGAAAATGAATACATTTTTTGTATAATTTTTTTTTCCCTCCGAGAGGGTGGAGGGATGGTTGTTTACCAATGACCCAGCACTTGTGAAGAGATCATAAGCAGCTGTTCCCTACATGCCCTCACGATCCGAGAATTTCACTGAAGCCGTGGGAGGAGTGGGAGAGGAGAAGGGGCTATTTGGGCCATTTTTTCAATAGACAAAGGCCCCAGTCCCACACAGCTCTGCAGGAGCAGAGTCCCTGAAGCTTTGACTTCTTCACTAAGCTTTCCTTTTCAAACTCCTCTAAAACATTTAACATTCTATCTTCACCTTATGATTTTTGGGAGCACAATTGTCAGGGAGTTTTGTTCCCTTCAGGACAGCAAGAGTTAATTTAAAAACTTTCTGATTTCGCTACTTCTGTGAGAATAGTGTATTTTATTCTTGTGAGAAGCTTTACCTGCTGTCATAATAAGTATGGCAGATATGAGAAATACCAGCATGTTGTGGGAAAAGATGAACTCTTTGTTTCTTTTCTCCTTTATCATTCACTGTCTTAAAGGGAAAAAATCCTACATGAACTGTGAAACAATTTAAGGTGAAATCTATTACAATAGGAGAAAGAAATATCATCTATTGATAACTATACTTCTGAAATTGATGGGAAACCTGTAGCTACATCCCCTAAAAACTTGTGAGTGCAGTTACTCTTTTCCTTCAAAAGCAAGTCTAAACTAATAAAGTTCTTAACTCTGGGCAGAATCCCAAGTAATTCTTGAACCAGATAAGTCTCTGCTGCTCTTGGTGGAAAACGATGTCCCAGAATTGTCCAAGGTTGCCAGAGTTTGGCATAACAACATTATTTCGGCTTAACAATGTTATTTTGGCAGAGTATTAATACTTTCATAGTATAGAGCTTTATTTTATCTGAAGTTGAGACCCTTGTAAAGAGCACTCAGCAGAGCCAAGGCTGGGTGGTGCTTGTCTTCAGCACTTCATAGAGATGGGTGTTTCCTCTGTTTATAGATGAGAGAACTAGAACATCTCTAGAATTAGTGAATGTCAGAGGTCACCAGTCTGTAAAATGGACTCACTCTGCAACAGCACTGCCAAATACATAAATCTGCTCCAAAAGGGACTAGAACAGCCTGATCCTGGGTCACAGCCATTGTCTGTGCTTGGGACTGCAGGAATTCAGGTGAGATCCAGGTGCAACTTTCAATTAGCATTTCATTCCCTGTGAGAAGTTGGGTAGGAAAAGTCTAAAAACCAGGTCTTTCCACTTTTAAGGACACCCATCTCTCTCTACCCTCTGCAAACATGTTTCCCATGCAGCTCAGGATCACATGTCATGAGAAACTCCTTCCAAACCCAACAATGACAGTCCTGTCTCCCATGAAGGAAAGTCCAAACTCAAGCCTTACTTATTCTCACTTTTCCTATGGAAAGATTTCCCAGTTACCCACTGAAAGCTTGAATTAAACACCGTGCTAAAGGGGCACACTCTGCCATGGCCCATCAGCAGGGCCATTTCTGAAATGCTTCTCACATAACCTGGTGACAACACCATTATAAATGACATATCATTTTCTTATTCTGATCCTCCTACAATGCACCATGATCCAAGTGATCAGTGTGCACAAGGAATCCTCTCTGCAGAGCACACAATTAACTTGTAGACTGTTTTTCTCTCCAAGTAACTTTCATGTCAGAGACACAGATAGATTTATTCAAGGATTAGGCATGTTCTGTGTTACCAGTTCAACTGAATTCCTGCTAACAGTGCATTAAGTCTCAAATTCCCAGTATCTAAGAAAGGCAGAGATAATTGTGTCCCTCACTGAAAAGGAGCCCATATATTGTACATTAGGCTCATGCCAGTCAAATTATAGCAATGCCAGTGTTTTTCCATGCCACGAGGCACAGACAGCCCAGTGTCCAAGTACTAACTAGTCATTCTGAGGACTAGTTCTGAGAGAGCAGGAAACCCAAGCTCACTGTTACCACCCACAAACAGCAGGGAATTCACCTGATGACAGTCACCAGTCAAGTGTCACCAACACATGGAGGAAGATAAAAACGAAATACAGGGGCCAACCCCTCAGCTATAACCCTGGGCTTGGCCTGAAGCCCCTTTCCAAGCATCCCATCTGCAGGAGAGCAGATGCACGGCTCCAGCAACCAACAACCTCATAAAGCATAAAGGATTGATGCTCCTGGAGCAGCCAAGAGCAGCTGTGGGGAGCCCAGAGGACAGGGAGCCTCCAGCACATGCTCCATGGGTTTTCTGAACACAGTCCCAAATCCTGCTTTCCCTATTAATGTGAATGGCCCCATTGAATTCAGTTGGACTGCTTATGGGAGTATGGATAGAAAACTCTGGCTCTGCTTTGGTAAACTAAACTTCAGGAAGTCTGAGTATACCATAACAAAGCCCCTAAAGCCAGCAAGCATCATGAAAGGAGCTCATTTCATTACTAAATCAATTTATGAGTATAAACATGGAGTTATCTGACTAAAATATGGATGTTGCCCATTTGAAATACTGCACCTCAACCCCACTAAATGTCACCAACAGGCATCCCTGAAGGAAGCAGGCAGCATGCTGCCTTTGGATGCCCCAACCATAAATCAAGAGATTTCCTGAAGTCTGCCTGGAATAGTGGAGAGGAGCCAAAATTACATGAAGTGCTATTTGTGTGCTATTAGTTGTGGGGTGGGAGCAGGGAGGAGTGTGGGAAGGAAAAAAGGGGAAGGAGGAAAACCACTTTCTTAATAGTTCCTACAATGTTTGGAGAACATTCATTCACGGCATCCATTTATCAGGTTTCCATGTAATAACTCCAGGCCAAAAAAAAAAAAAAAAAAGAGGCTGAAGGGAGGTAGGTGGGGAGAGGAGAACAGGGATGCCAGGCTTTAATGGGGAAAGACTGGAATGTTGTCAATGTTTCCATGTAAAAGAAATATTGCAATTACAAAGTCCTGCTTGTGTCCAGGTGCCATTCTGGGGTAGCAGATGATGTCAATTGGTTCTGTTTGGTGGTTTTACATCTGAAAAATAGTCCAGTCTTACAACTTTTAAGATTTTTGCTTTCAGGCAACTGCAGCCTCTCCCACCCCAGATACCTTCAACTGCACTTGAAGAACATCCATGGTGTCATTTTGATAGCTGGGAACACCTGGCAGACACAAAGGCCAGGTCCTGGCACAGCCAAGCACAGGACCCTCAGTTGGACCATTCCAGGTTCTGTGCTGAGAAAGGGACGCCAAGACACATTGAGATGATGTAAAAATGTGTATGTTTATTGAAAAAGGGATATTTCTGAAAGCAAACCAGTTCTCACTGCACACACAGGGCTCCACACCGAGTGCCACCCCTGCAGCTTGTCCTCCATCCCGTGGCCAGGTGGGATCCCATAGTGGAGGGTTGGCCTTTCCTACCATGAAAAATGAAAAGGTACCAAGCAATCAGCCCCTGGTATCTCATTTCAGTGTGAATTTGAAATATGCAGCAGGGACCAAGAGATGGAAATGAAACAGTGTGCATGTGTGGGGTTGAAGACAAGGGATGGGAGCAAGGGGTGATTAGAGCATTAGGGCTGTGGGGAGGGCTCTCCCCTGCCGAGCCCGAGATCAGCTGAAACCCCAAAATCCTCATCAGTTGTCATCTGGGAGAAAGACAGATCTCTGTGCAGCCAGAGCTCAAATTCTTTTCCTCATATTTTAGCTGAACACGCTCATGGTTGTCTTTTTGATGTTTCTAGCTGAGAGAACATTTTCATAAAGCACAACAAAACAAAAAATCTCTCTGGGAATCCCTGTCGGCGCGATGTTTTTGATTAGTGCTAATGTTTTTCTGGCCGGCTGTGAAAATGCATTTAACTCTAATTGACTAGGCATTGTAATTCCAAAGCTTTCTGCAGCAAAAATCCACAGAGTGACAATCTGATACAGAAATCTGGCAAAAAATGATGTCTCCTGCCCCTCAGAGACAAGTTTAATGGAATAAAAATATTGATCTAATATAGAAAGATTGGATATACATTTTCCTATAGCTCTCAGTATTGTCAAGGGGATAGGGGGAGAAAATTCTTAACGTGGAAACCTTTTCATATTTGGAATATTTTCCCCTTAAAGGAAATGGTGTAATTGTAATTTCAGCACTGGGAACCAGACAAAGCACTGAGGGCTGTACCAGAGAGAGGAGCTCTGTACTGCCTGCTGACACCAGCCCGTCATCCCCAATCCCAATTTCTGTGATTCCATTATTTCCTTTTCCACTGAAACTGGAAGTAATGAGGAGACAGGGAGGAGGAGAAAAGCAGCAGAATCTGCTCCCTAGGATCCCAGTTACACCACTGCTGGATTCAGCCAGGCGGAGATGGACCAAAACACCATTTCCAAATTCCTCAAGAGCTCCTTTCTACGGGAGCCATAAGGAAACCATGTGTTTGCTCTACTCAACCTCAGAACTGGAAAACACGAGCCTGGGTGATTCCCATACTGTAAATTTCAGAGAGAACTTTTAAATAACACCCTAAATTGGATCGTCTTGTGGGAAAAACAAATCTGTCAAGGGCACAGGCTTTTTAATTAGTGAAACCAGGCTCTCAGCTGCGCAGCAGCAACAATGACACCACCAATTTGGTTCTAATAGCTGATACCAGAGTGGAGGGGGATCAGGGAGATGGAGCACAGCGCTGCCTGGATGGCACCAGGCAAGTGTCCTCTGCTCTCCCTCCTGCCTCAAGGGGATGGGGCACCCACAACTCCTCTTCATTCCAACCTCATTTCATTTTAACCACAGCAAAACTTGGGGGTGGTTTTGAAAGGGAAAGAGAAAAAAAAAAAAGAAGAAAAAAAAGAACAACACACAAGAACACTGCGGATAAAGAAAAAAATCGCAGCATCGAATCAATTAATGCGAGTTCTTCCGAACTTCCATGCAAGCTTTGCCTTCAATTAGCATGATCTCACTGAACCCTCTTGTGCAGGCCTGGAGCAAAAGCAATGGAAACTTTCTCCCTTCTTGTTTTAATCTTTCACCAAGTCCTGACTTTCGCCTCCAGCCCGTCTAATTGAAACTAATCTTCGCGGGCGAGGCCTGTCTCTTTGCCTTAATCCCTCTCTAAGGAAGCTCACATGGTCCCAATTACAGCCACACCGGCCCCTTTTATTCCCCTCCTCGGCTCCTTCTGCCAGTTTCATTTTTTGAAAGTTTGCATTATTAACTCCATGCTTGCGAGTTCCTGTCTGTCACGGGGGCCTCGAGATGTTATCGCCGCTCGCCGCTGTCTAAGGTTACCATGAAAGCATTTTCTGGATTACATTTTGCAAGGAGGCGATAGAGGGCACGATAGCCAGCACAGAGCTGGGCTTCATGGCCTGCTATCTGCAATAAATGAGGGGCCAGGGCACTGTTTATCTTGGACTTAAGTGTATACCTGCTTAGTTATCTGGAGGCACAGACAATAACAGCTAAGAGGGGATCGCTGACGTTCCCTACAAGGGCTTCACAGAGATGTTTGGGAGATGGGCTCCTTCCTGGGGAGGAAGGCACACGGACACACAGCCCAGGAGCCCTGCTGGAGAATGTGTTTAACATTACAGAGTTAATGAGGTTATGTGAAGGCAAAGATAGTGCTCGCTGGTTCCCAAGCTGGCTCCTAATCCCCAGGCAAAGCCTAGCCCGCTAATACTGAAGCTCAAACAATTTATTAAAAATAGTCAATTTTCTTTCTCTTCCCTCTTTTTTAATACTTCCTTCCCATGACTTGCAGAGTCCCAGGCAGTGGCTTCTGTGTCTTCCAGGACCATGATTTATTGCTTGCTTTGGGTCAGAGCTGGGGGCATAAATCAGTTGTGGTGGTTGCTCCCCTGAACATATTCATTTGAACTTCTCTGTAAGCCCTGAGAACAACTGCCCAGCACCAGCCTCCTCTCCAGCCCCAAAGGTCACTCTGGATTTCTTGGAGCAGCAGCACACACATCCCAGAATGGCTCTCCCATCCTCCCTTTCCTTTCTAAACAGGACAAAAGCCACACAAAGACAAGAAAGTCTTCCTTGGCAAAACATGACCTGCTTGATGATGGGCAAAGGAAAGGAAGACAGGTGAGGTGACACGGTCTCCAGAATCACTGGTGCTTCTGCAATTTGGGCTACAAGCACCAAAACCACCACGCACTGCCAGTAACCAGAAGCTGGAACAGATTTTCACATCACCAAAATAAAAACAGCTCAACTCTGGAACCACAAACCTGCCCCTTTCTCATCCAAGGTGGACAGTAGTTGAAGTCTCACCTTTCTCTAGCCAAAGAATGCAGCACCATGATCATCAAGGATATTTAGTTGCTTAAAGAAAGTGGTATTTTCTCATGTTGTTTCCTTTCCCTTTGGAGAAACGTTCATTTTTGAACATTTTTGAAGTGTCTCTATTTCCATTCACTAAAGTCTGAAAGCAAAAAGTCATTTAAACCAGAAAGATGACAATTGCATTCTTTAAAATTTCAAAACAACATATTTTGACAAACTCAAAGCATTTTTCCAAAACACAATCCAAGTTAAGAATTGGTCAGGCATCTTTCCCTTAAGGAAAGCTGGCATTTTAAGGAAGAAATAATAACTTGCACATCTGGATAATGAATTTTTGGCCAACACTACCTCATGAACTGGGCTCTAGTTAGCAGCAGCTCCTCCTGTAGAGCCATAGCAGACTCCTAGTTAGATCCTCAAGGAATCAGCCATGAGTAGATGCTATGGCTGTTTCAGCTACTCCTGGTCACACTTTGGTTTAAGTGCTCCTCATCTTTCCTTATAATGGAAATACAGTATGTGCTTTCCTCCAGCGGTTTTTATTTTTCAGCATGGAAATCCTCATGATTCATTTCTCATCATTTCATTGTCTTTCATAAGACACTTTTAATAAATGCCTGAAAATCTGACCCTAGAGTAACAAAAATGTTCTTGATTCTGCAGTTGAGAGTCAACCTTGAAAATCCCTCCTCACAAGTTTAGGATGATAATTTGATAAAATAATTAAATCATTGAGTTTGTTCTAAGTCTGGCTAGTAGAGGTACAGAGGTAGAGTAGTTTGGTGCAGTATTTTTGAAGTTTGTGGCACTAACATAGATTTTATAAAGAGAAAATCCCTCAGTACACTCCTATGTATGCAGACATGTGACCCTGGATGTTTCTATTATCTTTCCTGGGGTATTATTATTCCTATGGTCTTGGAACATCTTAATGCCTCCTTTTGGCCCAGAAGGCACAGCCAGCAACAAACTCCACACTGCAGCCTCTGGTTCGCTGCTGAATTTCTCCCACATGAGCTGAGAACTGAAAACTCATCGCACAACACACACACTTTATGGCACAGCAAGAATAGGTCATTCTTTTCCTTTGCCTGTGATATTTATGAGGACTTGGAGAATGATTAACTGAGGGGCTTGGTGGAAATGAATCCTTCTAAATAGGGAAGCTTTGGATTCTCCAACCAAACGAATGGCTTTTATTCCAGATTTATGATCTTCTCACAGCCTGACTGGGATGAGTAATAACCTATCTTCGTACTATTAAAGAATTTATTAGGACTATTTATCACCAAAGTAATGTAACCAGGTTTGAAGAGGTTCAGAATGATGGAAGGAGAGCAGCCAACATTGTCCTATGTTGTTCACTTGCCCAAATATCAATGAGCTACAGTGGGGGTGGCAAAGGGCTCTTGGTCAGAGGGAAAAGGGTTATGGGTGGGAGAAAGACCAGAGTCCAAAGATGTGGACATCCAAGGGGAATAGGTCCAAGAGAAGGAGGGACAGAGAATATAATTGTGTGCATGTGCACATCTGGTTTTCCCTGGTTTTTGCCAGGCCTAATGTTGGGGAGGGAAATAGATCTACAAGATGGTTTTTAAGTAAGTGGGCCAACAAGGGAATTCTCAATGGAGAATGAACCCCTCCAACAGCTGAGTAACTCAGCCCCTGGAGATGCCCCATCCCCAAAAGTGTCCAAGGCCAGGTTGGACAAGGCTTGGAGCAATCTGGGGTAGGGAAAGGTGTCCCTGCCATGGCACAGGGGTGGGAATGAGATGAGGTTTAAGATCCCTTCCAACCCATCCCATTCCATGATTCCATTTGCCCACAGCAGGAAGAGCTTTCAGAAAACAGTGATGCTGAGTGACCGGTGAGTACTCAGGATCTGAGGATCTCATGGATGCTTTTTGGGGATGTCCTGGGAGCCTCACAATATTCTACACACCACTAACTTGGATTGCTCCAGTTACCAGATTTGAAACTACCCAAATTACAGCCGCCTTTGAGACTTTTCAGGTTGGTAATGTAGTGTGACCCCAGCACAGAAGATTAAAAAAGGAGGTGGCTTGAGCTGAGCACTGACACCCTGAGTGACCTCAGTGTCAGCTCCCAGAAAGTCTCCTGAAGGGATTTCAAAATTCACTCCATCATATGAGCTGAAAATATCCCTCCTGAATGAAACATCGTCATCTCTTTACAAAAGGCCACAGTCCCTCCTGTGAGAGGAGTTTTCCTCCTTGCAGAGGTCACGTTCTGGTGGCAGCTCTACCCATGGAATCAGGAACAATCATGTTTTGGCTCCAGAGCCCCTGTGCGTAACTGAGATCAGCCCGTTCCACTTTTGAAACAGGCTGTCAGTAAATGTCATATTTTATTTTGCTTCTGAAAGACAAATATGGCAACACACACTCTGCTAGCAGGCCAAAAGAATTATAACTGCATTTTGCTGAAAGCAATGTTGATTTGGATTTAGGCTAACAGTGCTTGTAAAACTGAATTATACTGAATTGGTTCTAAACAGCTGCGACATTAAGATCTTTACATACACACACACACACTTCCTGCTGGCTGTAGTAAAACTGCAATTGATGCTCAGGGAAAGGCAGCTTCTCTCAAAAGCACAGGAAGTCTCTATCCACTCTATCCAGGCCTCAGGAGACAGTGAAATAAGTGAGAAGCAAAAAATTCCTGGGAGAGTCTGGCTTCTAGACGGTCATAGGTGACCCAATAGCAGGTCAAGCACAGAGATAGGGAGCAGAACCTGATGGGTACCTGGAATCTCATTCAGTCTCCAGCCAACAGACCCCAGAACCAAAACATAACACTGAGATTTGTAACACTTCCACTCCCCTGATCCCAGAACTCACCAGACAAACCATGGGCAACCAGCCTGTCAGGGGGTGCAAAGCCCAAAGACAGTGGGCACCACTGCAGCAGTTGGAATTGAACAGCAGCAGGGCTGGGCTGAACTCAAACATCTGACACAGCTGCAGAGGCATCCGGTGGCTCAAGGCTTGGACATTTTTCCAGAGAACTGTGGCTGAGCAGAATTGCAGACAGCCAATGCAAGATGTTTGCAAGACATAAGGCCACACAAACCCACCTGACCTGTCCTGCCGTACCTGGGCTTTCCAATGGTCTGCAGAGACCTGGAACCTGGTGGGAAAGGGATGGGAGCATTCCCTGAGCAAAGGGGAGGTTGTTCCCTTCCTCATGGGCAGAACAGCATGGGAAACAGCCCTTGCCTTCCTTAGAGCTCCAGGATAAATTGTGCAAGTTAAGTTGTGTACTGGCTCCTCCATAGGGAGCTCTAACAGGGAGACAGGGATGGCTTATGATTTGAGGGCTCATTTCAAAGACTCCTGATTAGCTCATGACATTCTGATGGAGTTTAGGTCAGTCTAACATCTCTGAGGCAGTGGTTCCTCTCTTTCCACGATGTATTTTTGTTCCCTAATCCAAAGAGTTCCAGGAAACTTCACAGGGTCATGCCCCAGTCTGAGCCTGAGTCCAAAAACAGGATCCCAGCTCTGCCAGCTTTGGGCTTCTTCAGTTGTGGTGTCTCATTTCTCCTTAAGCTGCTGTGTTGACCTCCAATACCTTTTTCTTCAGGAAAAACTAGTTACCAGTTACTAGGCAGAGCCTCCTTGTGCCAGTTAGTTCTAGTTTAACCATGAGGGTGGCTGAGAGGAGTCACTAATAAAGCAGTGATGGTTTCTGTGTTCCCAGAACACAATCTCAAACCCAATATACCAGTGTCAGGCTCCAAGCTCCCAAAGCCCATCTGCAGCAGTCATTAAATAAACCCTTAACTGTGTCTTCTGTAGCTTTTAATAGACTAGAGTACTTATACTGTCAGTTTTTACTGGGCAAGATGTAATTTTCCAATAAACACGACCTCTTCCAAAAAGCAGCACTTTCTGAACTTTTTCCAGAATCCAAAGGTTTTGGCTGCAGCTGCAGCAATGGGAATCAAATTAGAAAAACAAAATCCCTCCTTTCACTCCACGCTTTCAAATGTTTTTCCAGGGCTGAAATGAGAGGCGAACTCACTATTTGTTTCTGCTTCTGTTGGCTTTTAAAAGCACGAGAGGGTGAAGGAGCTGGATGGCTGGAACTTTCACAGCTTGCTTATGTACACAGAGCCATAACCTTTGTGTCTCGCTGTGAGCAGCTGCACTGCAATTGTATTCCTCTGCCTGACTGTAAACTGTGTGCTAATATGTAAAACACATTGTGAGTGATGATGACTAATTGGAGAACATCTTGCAGGACACTCTAAACGTGTGTAAAATGTCATCCAGCTGGAAGGTCTGTGTTACCATCAGGGCTTCAGGGCTCACCAGAAAATTTACAGATGACTGGCATAAGAAGCACCCCTTGTTTCAGCCTCTTCCACCTTTAGTAACTGATAATTAGTCAATGAAATTTAGGTAGCAAGCTCTAATTTCCTATTAGTCATTTAGAGCACCCTGGCTAGAGGAGGCTCTGTCAGAGGGAAACTTCTATAAATATGAAACATCAGCACCAAATAAAATCCTAAAACCCCCTCCATCATATTCTAAAATCTTTTCCCTGGTTCTAGTGCTCTCACAGAGAGACTGACCTCTCCTAGGAAACTGTTGTGCTCCTGGCTTGGCATTACTGCCAATGCCAGGGATACAGGGTGGCAGCACCTGCCCAAAAATGCATCCCAAAGAGAGAAGCTGCCCATTGGAAGGGGGAGTTACCTGCTGTTACAGGAACCAAGGCTTGGACTGGATGGAATATTAGGTTTGCTTAGTTGTCAGACCATTGGCCAGTCATGCTGGGGCTACCTGAAATATTGGGGAAGGGATTCCCCACCTCAGAAACAAATTCAGTATTAACCTGTATAAGCCTTTCTCTGCAAGTGACAAAGCCAAATAAATTCTGCAGAGAATTTCAAATAAAATCTCTGAAATTTCTTTAAAATTACACATCTCCTGCATAAAACACTAAAGGATGTATAGAAGTAAAATGTATTTTTTAGCAGACATACAAGTGGATCAGCTCTTTTCTTAAAGACCATTATACAACATACTTTGGAAGCAAAGAAGATCTTACACTTATGAATAAGAGATTAATGAGACTGACCTGGAACAGCCATGCCAGTTTTAATAAGAAATATTGTCATTTATATATATATATACATACATGCATATATTTAGTGCTAATAGTGCTTGCCTGTGGAATATGCCAACAGCAACTGCCATGCAAGACATCCATGACTTGGGTCCAGCAGGTAAAATATAACAGATATCTCTAAAGTTCTACAGCTTTTGCCTAGAGAAGCCCCAAAAGCTGAGATCATGTAGGACTCCATAAGAAATGGTAAATCCTCATTAAAACAGAGGGATTTGAGTGCCAAGGAGCCTCCTCAGGGCTGTGCAGTAACATCTCCATGATTACTCTGTAGATGCCCAGGGCCTTCTCAGCACAACACACATTTGAAAACCTTCAGCACCAGCTCCCTGACAGTGTCTCCCATTGTTCCCCTCAGCTCATGCTGGATCAAAACAATAGGTTGGTTGTAGTCCCAAGAAGCTGGAACGTATCTGCAATCTGGTGTGCAGGCAACAGGGAGGGGAGCGTGGTGTGACAACCCTCCTGTCCTCCTTGGTGCTGAAAAGCCTCTCACTGGCACTGATGCTCATTTAAACATCTCCGAGCTCATCTCCCTGGCACAGCAGGGTAGAGTTTCAGCTGGATGGACTGACTTGTCCTCTATGCACTGTCAGGATGATGCTCATAAACCTGACCATGACTGCAGCTCCCCGGGAGGCCTCGGGGTTTTTGGAGATGAGTTGGGTTTCCCAGCACAGCCCAGGGGCACCCGAGGGAGCCCTTGGAGGAGCTCCATGTGCTGTGCTGGTTGCTCTGTGGTGGTGCCCGGGTGGAGCACAGGGAGCCCGGGCTGTGCCCGTGACCGGAGCCTCACCCCGCGCTCCAACAGAGCCGTTCTGTTCCTGGGGTGGAGGGAGTCCAAATACCCCCTGCTCAGCGAGGGCAGGAAGAGCGTTTGGAGCAAATTCTTGCAGAAATAAATGTGAATTTACTTAACTTACCATGTCTCCTGCTTTTCCCCTCAGCCCCCCTTTTCCTTCCTACTGCTGTTCCTCAATAGCATCCCTCTCCTTTCCAAGTCATCCTTCACACTCACCACTGTGTCCCTCGCTCCCCTTTGCCACCCACTGCCTGTTGCTTTATTTTCTTTTTCTCATTTCTTTCCCCTCCCTCCGCCTCAGCACAGACTCCTTTCCAGGTGAGAATGTTTTACCTAGTGATTCTATTAAAAGCACATTGTGAAAGAACTGACTCATACCATTTTTAGCTCCTCAGAACACACTCACACGAGCCAGTCAGACTCCCCCAGAACCAAACCTGCATGGAAATATTTGTTTCCTGTGTTCTTTCCTCTGAGTGGACCTGAGGCTTTCTGGCTTTGCCAGCCACACAGATTTTGTCCTGAGTTTCAGTACTTTATCAAGACAGAGCTTTTGCCTCTCTGTGTTCACAGGCTAATTGAGTTTTCCTTTACAGCAAGTTGCTACCTCTCATGTTATGGACCACAGCCTGAATATTAGAAATATAAACCTTCAAAATCCAAAATTTAAAACAATACCTTTCAACACTAATCTCGTGGTTTTAAGCCAGTCTCGTAAATTAGGGGCTAAGTCCATTTTGAAGGCTCTTTGGTGAGACTGGACAGTGTCCAGGAAGAGCAAAGCACCCAATCTTGAGTATCTACCTGCTGGAGGAGCACAGGGACGTGCAGCACACAAGGAGAAGGGGGGCAAAGTGCTTTCCCACATTCCAGAGTCTACACAGAGCACCCACACTCACACACAGAGACACAGCCCAGGGCAGGCAGGCTGGAGGGAGAGGCAAAAACCACGCTGTTCTGTGGGCCAAGGAAACCTGGAATGGTCTGACCTTCCTCATCCTCTCCCTGCCATGATTTAACACTGACACCTCAGTAAGAGCCTCCCCTTCACAGCAGCTTCACCTTCTCCATCCTGCCATCTCAGTTTCCCTATTAAAATGAGCTCAAAAGAAGCATTTTCTAGATCAGAAACCATCCCAGCACACAAAAGAAGAGGACACATTCCCTGCTTGCAACGTGCCAGCACAATTCCCAGCCCCGAAGTTTGCTCTGTGTGGCAGCAACTCCAGCTTTGCTCTTCCCCAAGGGCCTGGGAAGAGTTAAATCTTCTCCTGCCCACAGAGCTCTTTTGCAAGGCAGATATGTTCAGAATAATCTGCAGGTTGCCATTAAATATGTTATATTAATACTTGGTATTAAATTTTAATATAGTGATTATAGAGGAGAAAAATTGTCTTTCAGATTAGGAAGGTATTAAGGAGTTGGCAAAAAAATCTTTCTTTTGAAAGAAGCATTTATCAGGTAGTTTCAGGACATTGGTTATTCCTCACAGCACTTCAACAGGATGTTCAGAACAGGGGCAGCCTCTACATTAACAAGAATTGGAGACTCAGCAACATCACTTCAGTTCATCTCAACAGAAGGGACTGGAAGTGTGTTTCCAAACCTAAAAATGCACCCAATTCCAAGGGCCTGGTGATCTCTTCCTCCCAGTTTTAACTATCAGTAAAGCACAGTGAGTCCATTGACTGGGAATTCTCTTTACCTAACCCCATCCTTCCAGATATTGATGAAAAATAAACAAACAAAAAACCCTCCCTTCTTCTGGCAAGCTCTTTGCAAACCAAGCCCAAGCCAGAGTTCAGCTGGATCCCAGACTCACAGCTCTCTTGCCTCCGTGGGGATTTTCCTGGTGTCCTGTTCTCCAGACTACCTGGAAGGCTTCATATTTTCCAAAGGGAGGAAAATGCTTGTGCTGGGACAGCACTGGAACCATTGATCCCAGAGGCCCAGATTCTCCAGCAGCAGAAGGAAACAAAGAAGGTAGTGTTTTCTGGGAATGAGATGGAAGAAAAATAATTTTGGCTGAACCAGCACTTTGCAGTGAAAACCCTTTTTGTCAGAAAATTCCTAACTACATCTGCTGATGGGAAAAGTATAACTATCTTGTCCCATTGCTCTGAATCATCCTGACTGACTGCCCTGTCCTGACCCAAGACAGCAGATAAAGGGGTATCACAGGGAAGTTCTTTCCCTGGAATGTCTTATGGCATCAGCAGCAGAAGAGTTTGTAAGGAAAAGCTCTTCTCAAGTAAAGCTAATTACAAACACCATTTCTTAGAAAAATTTCAGTAGAAGAAGATTCCAATTTTCTTTTGAAATTACTTTTTTGGTTTAGTATTACACAATGTGAAGGAATAAAAATGAAACTGGAGTGAACCAGATTTTTCAGTGTCACAGAATCACAGCTACAGAAAACATCTACGGATACGAGGCAAAATACTTTTTGTTTCATGGAAAGGTTTCACTGCCTTTTCCTTGATTCTATTTTCAAACAGAAAACACTGAGCATTTCCCAAAGAGACAATTCCAAGCCCTGCTCTGACTTCCTTCTACACACAGGCATTTATAAAAGGCAGAGAATAATGTTCAGTGCTAATTGCCAATGGCTGCCTTAACTTTCTTGTTTCCTTCAGGTGCACCTCGAAGACACATCAAACACACACAGAGCCAGCAGAGAGCCTGAATAAGTTTAGTGTCTCTGGACTTTCATTAGCAGAAAAGCCACAGTTAATTTCCTAAAGAAAAAAGGAAATTGAAGGGTTGGTTTTAATCTTGTCCCGGGCTGAGTGAATCCAAAGGCTGGAGCAAATGGGATCCCCGTAAATCTAACGGCAGGCACAGTGAAACATTATCCCGTGCCTTTTTGAGGAAGTACTTAGTGTAAGAAGTAGCAGAAATGGTTAGTGGAAACAGACCCTTTCCTCAGTGCTGCAGCCCTGCCTTGATGCTGTGACCCTTCCAGATGTGGCAGCACCAGGGCCAGAGAAGGACCCTCGCCATGGAATTAATCAGTTCCCATTTTCTTAACCCCTCCCGTGCCTGTGCTGGGGGACTCTGCAGTGCCTGGAGGTTCCTGAGGCCTTTCAGGGCTGAGACAGACACGGTCAAACCTTTCCTGCTCATGCAGCCCCACCAAGGGAAGAGAAACCCAGCCAATATGTGAGGTTTTGACAGAGCTGAGGTGCCCTTGGAGCCTGGACCAAAGGGGCACCCACGAGCTCAAGGCTGGTGCTTGGAACCAAAGGAATTCCTGACAACAGGGAAAGCAAACCCCACTGCCCTGGGCCATGCTTTTCAGCTGGGAGATGTGTTTGCAAAGCCCTGGTTGCAGGTCAGAGCCCCAGGTCTCTGGTGGAGCCTTCACACCCTGTCTCTGGGCACTTGTCCTCAGACAGAGCTCACCTCTCACACTGCACCAGGAATCATTCCTGGAGTGCCTCCACTCCACCCTCCAAGCTGAATTTCCTACCTGGCTTCTCTCAAGCCAGTGCTGTATTTATGGACTTGGGAAACACAGCCCTGCATTGTCCTAGGCTGGCTTAGTCCTCCAGCCATTCTCCACCCAGCCCCCTCACACCCCACTTGTCCCTGCAGATTCCAGGAATCCCAATGCCTGAACTGGTCAGGAATCAGTGGGATACAGATGAGCACTGGTACCTCATCCACGGAGGGAAGATCTGACCCAGCAGGAAGGGCTGAGCTTACACAGCTAACCCAGGACCCAACCAGGAAACAGAGGGATGTCCTGGAAGTGAAAGGGGGAAGCTGAAAGGAAAACATGGGAAGAGCCCTGAGACAGAGAAAAAGCACCTTTTGGGTGTAAGAGGAAGCACCAGTATCTGAGCTAATAACCAGCAGGAAAACTCCTGTGCTGCCTCTGCCTACCTGTGCCTGAGCAACATTATTTCGAGCTTCCTCGTGTTGTGTTTTTTATTTAATTTTCCAGCGAACGCACTCTTTTATCATCCAGAACCGTGAAAGTAAATTAAGAAGAAATGGTTTTCTTTCAATTAGACTCACAGTTGCTTTGAGTAACTGCCTATAATTCTATTTAATGAAAAAATAAAATCATTATTCCAGCTCTCCCTGTGCCCTGACAAGCACACAGACGGGCCCCATTAGCAAGCACTGTAGATTTACTTAATTAGAAAAATATTTTGTTTTCTCCAATTTTTAAAAAAGGAGGGAGAGAAAAAAAAAAGAACCAAAAAGAAACCTCCAGGCACAATATTAATCTAACCTGTTACCTGGTGCTTAATAACTTATAAACTAAAGGCATCTATCAATCTATAATTTAGTTTTCCCTTTGATCTGTTCCAGCCCTTGGATCACAGTCTGGCAGCTGCTGCTGTCTTATCCTTCCTGCTTCACTTCCAAGCACAAGGTCCTACACCCTGCCCAGCCATTAATGGTCTTTTTGGAGACAGGACCCTGAGCTTGGTGGGTGCAGAAGAGCAGAACTTACACTTGGAGCTTGAGGAAAGAACAGATCAAGAGGAGGGAGCCAAGTGCCCACCCTGGACCACCTGCCCACCCTCCATGTCCCTCCTTGACCTCCAGATGATGCTCCCTGTCCTGCTCTTGGCTAAGGAGTGGGAGACTTTGAGGGCATGATCTGCAGCTGTCAGTGACTGCCTTGACAGTTTCCAGGACCCAGATGTAACACTTGGAGCACAAACATCCTGCTCTTCTGCTCTTTTGTTGCTCTCAGCAGCATCTCCACAGCAGAGGAGCCAAATGTCAAAGGGACAAATAAATGACATGGGCCCTGCTGTGCCCAGCACTGTGTGCTCCTCATGCAGTGACAATGCAAATGAAGATGTTCTCTGACCAAAAAAAAAAAAACAAAACCCAAAAAGTTACTAAACACCACATTTCTGACAACAGATTTCCTTATGGAGCTTCTACTGGACTGCTGGGAAAATCAAGCAGAAAGTCCAGTGGGGAACCGTCAGCTTGGCACGAGGTGTCAGAGTTCTCCTGGCATTTATGGGTTACTTGGAACAATGCACTTTCATTGTAGCTGCACCTCACTTTTCCATGATGACTGTGATCCCTCTGTGGAGGAATGAATGCCTCCAAGACGAGGAAGTTTCAATTAGGATGCCGAAACCCTAAGCTGCACTTTTATGGCTTTAAATTAACATATAGAGATTCGCTCCAGGTACCGTAACCAAACCAACATCCAGCCCTGCTCTCTGATTACAGAGCTGATAAAGGATTTATGGAACATAGCACAGGAAGCTCTCCCTTTGCTGGCTGCCATTCCACGGGGCAGTGCCCCTCGTGAGGAAATGATGGAGCAGTGGCAGAGCAGAAAAAGTGCACGGGGCTGATCCTCAGCTGGTGTAAATCAGCCACTGCTGGGCTCTGGAGCTGGAGCACTCCAGACTTGCTTGCCACCCTTGTCTCATGCAACAATTCATTCCCCTTTCAGCATTCACTGTGTTTTCTTTGGTAAAATTACACATTAACCTACAAGGACTGTGGATTCTCAGTGAGTACCTTCTTCACTCCCCAGTGTAGCAACTCTCAACCTCCCTGAGCTGGGAACTTTCATATTTTCACCCGTCCTTACAAACTGTCTTGAATTAGTAAGGGCCAGTGACACACCAGCAGATAAATTCAAACGTCAGAAATTGAAAACCTGTCTGTCTATGGGAAAAAAAATAAGAAAGAAAAAGGAAAAACTAACCACATTTGATCCCCCCCAAACATACCATTAACTCCTTCACTCTGCCTATAAAAGTCAGGATTTTGCAAGCAGCCATTTGAGGCAAGCTCTGTGCGCTGCAGCCTCACAAGGCAGCGGCTTCCTGCTTTTGTGTTAGCCCCGGTTAATCACAGCAAATAAAACTAAATAACAATAATAATCAAAGGGTTCCCAAACGCGCCTTCCAGGCGGAGCGCTGGCGCCCCCTGCTGGCGAGGGCCGGGCATGGCAGGGTTGGCACCAAGGAGGAGATTTTGGGGCTGGAACACCTTCCCAGCCCAATCTGGGCTCAAGCGTCTCTTTCCCTGCACATCCCAACAACGAGCGCCTTTGGCA
Organism: Campylorhamphus procurvoides; assembly: GCA_013396655.1. Lineage (NCBI taxonomy): Eukaryota > Metazoa > Chordata > Aves > Passeriformes > Dendrocolaptidae > Campylorhamphus > Campylorhamphus procurvoides. The sequence continues at coordinate 54,775 of WBMV01002667.1, read as the reverse complement.
GGATGGAGGGAATCCCCGGATTCCTGCGGGACAGGGAACACAGACTGATCTGGGGTCAAACCTGCGGTGAACTGACTTTTGTCAGATTCCAAATCTGCCAGTCAAACCCTGCAGAGGTTCTGCCACCAAATCACAGCGACTGGTTTCAGACTTTAGGTCCATCCTGCTGTCCTGGAGCAGGATCAGCAACCCCCAAACCACCCCTTACAGATGTTTCTCTAACCCATTCCCATAATCTCTGGTGACAGACGTTCCACAATGTCCTCAGACAACGTGTTCTCACGTTATGACAAAATTGCTGTTGTTTTTCATCAAATGATTGACTCTTGATCAAATGAGAATTGCTCTTGGCAGGCTAATGTGGAATAATTCCCAGCGTGACATTTCATCCATTGTACCAGCACAGGGTGAGGCTCATGGGGATGTTTTACCCATCCAGGATCTCAGAACAAGCACAGAAATCCAAACCCACACAGGTCACCATGTCAGACACACTGGGCAACACCACCTACAAACCCCAGTTTGCATTCCTCCTTCCTATTAGGATTTGTATTCCTTTAATTATTATGTCCTCTGTAGGAATAAGACCCAATTCCTTAACTCCTGAATGCAGTTTTAAAAAAAACTCTTTAAAAAAAGTACCTTCAAAACAGGTGTGAGCTACCTATTATTTCTAGTATAACTGGGTAATGGAAGTATAACCTCCTGCAAAAAAACCCAAACACCAGAACCAACCAAATAATCAAGTTATACCTAAATTTTCCATGAAACCATCAGAAAATTTCTGCTGGAAAGGAAACAAAATTACCAAAAAAAAAAAAAAGGATATTATTTTTTTCTTTTAGAACTTCAGAACTCCTTAAGTAGACACTGACCAGGAATTCTGAGCCTGGGTGAGCAAGGACAAGCCCAAGGGGCCCAAGAACAAGCCCAGGGCTGAGGCAGGACCAGCACGGGCAGCACACGCTCCTCTGACTTCATTAATCCAACTCTTGCTCGTGTATCAAAGTGCAGCACGTTTTCTTGTAAAAATGATTAAGCTGCTAATTAAGCTGTTTATAACTTGTTTCCCTGGTTGCTAATGATAATTAACATGCAAATTAGCCGAGGGAAGAGAGGCACAGGGGTCCTCAGTTCATTACCAAGTTAATTACTGTTTGCATACTTAAACATAACAGTTATAAATGGTGGCATTTAATGTAATGGCCAAGATGATAATTATACCAACGACATTTTGAAAAGTCATTTCACTGTGTGCTATTTCTCTGGGTGATTAATGTTTCCATGGCTGGCTGATAAACTTCCTTCAAACCCTTATGAGTTGGAAATGGTGTAACCAGACAAGTCATCCCTTAACAACATCTCCTTAGCCCTGTTTGTTTGTAAAGCAGGGAAGGAATGAGAGGAAACAAAAGCAGCAAGTCTCAATATTAGCAGAGCAGGACTAAAGTGGGCTGGTTAACACTGTCTGTTTCATTAGAGTTGGCAACATATCTGTGAGATGTTGTAACAGCTTCCCTTTTTGATGCCTCACAACCTGTTATTCCATGTTACAGCAGGGCTGGGAATCCCTTATGAGACTCAGCCCATCATACTCATCACACCAGGCATATCCTTGCCTTCAAATGCTTATATTCTAAAGAAATGTGGCAAGTAACATATCACACAACAGAAACTGGGTAGTGTCCACTTTGCACTGGGAAGAACAGAAGCAAAGGGCATTATTATTTTTTGTTTGGCATATTGAGGACTTTGTTCAAGAGAACCTTTCCCAACAACCTTCCATGGACACAGAGGTGCTGAATTAGTTGGAAAATCAGCCTGGCTGGGCTGGTTATTAGTGTGAGAGAGGAGTGAAGTCTGGGAATTTGAAGAGTTTCTCTCTTCAGAGGTTAGTCCTGCTCCCTGATTACACATGGCCCAACTGCTCTCCATTTCAGCAGTTTCCATCCAGATTATCTTGTACTTGCAAAGCCAGGCTGGGAAATGCCAGTGAGATAACTCAGAGCAAGAAATGGCAAGATTACAAGGGGTAAATTTTGTAATACTCACCCAGATCCAGACTAACTGGGTCAGACTATAAAATGACCAAGCTGAAACTTCTCTGGCCTGTGCCAACTTCCACCCACATGTTTCAGAGCTCTTTACAAACACTGATGGCACTCAGTGCTCTGGTCTGGTTGACAAGAAGGTGGGTGCTCAGTCAAGGCTGGACTCAATCTTGGAGGTCTTTTTCAACCTGATTGTGACTTCAGCTCAAAATTTCTACCCTTGAGCCTTTGTATCAGCAGATGTGGCATCAGAGGGGAGGCAGGTGCATGGACATCACAAGGGAACACCATGGACATTATAGAGGAACCTCCCTCACTCACCCCATGGATTTCGGTTCAAGGTCAAGCACACCCACCTATCTGTGGAATAAGCAGATCCACTTCCCTGCCTCTCATGGAGCCACTGCAGGACTCCCAGCACAAGGAGAAAACACTGAATTATGCCACTGCACAGCTGAATCCCACAGTTACAGCCCAGCCAAGTGAGACAGCACAGTCTGTGTGTGGTGACCTCTGGGTGCTTTCTGCTGCTGCTGCTTTAATCTCCAGAATATAAACAAAGGGATTATTTCTTTCTCTAATGGAACAACCACGCTTTCCTTGTAATCTCACTCAAGTGCATCTTAATCCTCCTCTTTACCAAGGAGTCCTGCAATCCTTTGCATTATCATTCTTATTGGGTGAACAGAGATGAAAATAGTCCAGTGCATAAAGAGATGGTTTTGGCTTTCTGTGCCCACACACACCTTTATGCACCCAGAGAGCACCAGGGTGTTTCCTCCATGGACACATTGACATTTAAGCCTGGAGAGCCAAGTTCAAAAACAGGCACTCACTCCTCAAGGCTTTACTAAGAAGCTTGAGCAAATGGGTAAATTTGGTGATTATCAACCTGATCCAGAGTGCTCTGGTCTGGTTGGCAAGGTGGTGATTGGTCAGGGTTGGACTCTATGATCTTGGAGGTCTTTTGCAAGGCCTAGGTAATTCTATCATAAAGAACAGCACATAAAGACTCCCTGAGAACATCCTAAAAATGAATGCTTTGTGTACCCTTTCCTGCCAGCCCAGGTGAGGACAACCTGTCAATATGAAGCTCGTAGGTCTCCATTTGAGATCTGCTGTTCTAACCCAAAGGAAAGCAGCAGCTGGTGGGGATACAGTGCCAGGAGTGCAAATTCCCTTCACGAGAGAAGAATATCCTGGCTCAGTTTGACACCAGAGCCACCAGCAGCCCAGCCCTGCCACAGACCATGGGGGTGGAACTAAATATGCCAGGGGATGAAATTTCATCGTGTGGTTTAACACATTCCCAGAGCTTCTGCCCTTCAATTCTGCGGGCACTCGGTCAATTAGCCTGTATCATTTGGTACAAACATCTTCATTCCCCAGCCTGAACCCTTACAGAGCGGGATTTAGTGCCTGTTCTCCAACCAGGTACAGGTCAGAGTGAGGAATGATAGTCAAAGAAATCAAAGATTTTTTTACATTACTATTGCTCCACACAATTACACTCCTTTCTGTCAAAGAAAGTTCATTCTCTTCCTTTTCTAAGACAAATTTTCAACACTAAACTACTGGTTTCTCACCTGCAGCCCCAGCTACACCTGGTGTTTAAAAGCCTGAGGGAAGGGACTTGTTACACACACCTCAGGCATGAAGAGCCTTCAAAAGAAAGAGGTACAAGGTCTCTCAGCCGTGTCTCTGAGAAGGGTTATTGCAGACACGTGTTAATGCATCTACTGCTCTGCAAAGCAGGAAAAAATAAAATTTGCAAACTTGTGCTGTGTTTTCTCCCTCCCCACACACCTCCCTTTAAATATTTATGAGTAATCGGAGACATTGTGAGGAGCTATTGTAGTGTACTTAACTATTTAATGAGTGTGCAGCATCCTCAATATTTAATGTTTAGATAAACATCTCCACGCTTTCCCCCTCCCTGTGTTTTTATGATCCTAGAAAAGGAGCTTGTCATTCTGACCTCACAGGACAAACAGTAAATTGTCTGGTGGCTTGAGAAGAGACTGAGGAATCTTTAAGTTACATCACTGGTTCCACCACTTACTACAACAGGTTTTCACACTGGGCTCTAGTCACACACCTCAGGGATCACACCAGGGCACAAGGGAATACTCTCTTTTTCCATCAGCATTGAGCTCCTTAGATGCTATTCCTCTAATTCCTTCAAGGACTGAAGTCAGGAACCTACATTAATTTAAGCTTAAGTTTGATAAGAACATGCAATTGGTTGTATTTGTACCACCTGCTATAAAACCCTAAATCAATAAAATAATGTCTCATGTTGCTGCTCCCTTTCTGGCCCACCACACAGAAAGGGTGTTGTAACAACATCCCCCAAACCACCCATGCATAGCAGGGAGCACACGGGACTCTTCATGCTGGAAATGATGGATGGAGGACACTGCCATCCCCACGTTCTTTGGATCTACAAGGCAAAACGTGGCTGGAAGCAACTTCCAGAACACTCAGTCATGCAGCAAAGTCAAATTATGGGTAATGATTTTTGCAGCCTGGACCACGATCCATCGGAGGCTCCAGTCTTGGTTTTATTCCCACAAGCTCCATTCCTGAACCTCAGCGGAGGGGCAGAGGGGTTTGATCAGCCCAGCTCCCTTTAATGTGATTTCTGTTTCAGAACTGGCTCTTTTGATGCCCTCGAGTCTTTCTTGGCAATATCACCTGTGGCCCGATGTGACAGCAATGCTAAATTATATCTTGATAGCTAATTAGGGTAATTAAAGTGAAAGTAATCAAATCAACGTAATGAGCAAACTCTTAATAAAATGACAAAAAATCTCCATCCATCATCGACAGTTTTTTTTCTCTTTTGAATGTCAAAGAACGTGGAGAAGGAAAAAGCTGGGCTTCAGATTGGCCCTGGTTTAAAGGGACATCACCAGGCTGGATGCTCCTCAGTTGATTTACTGCTAAAGACACTGTGGTTATTAAAAAACGAGGGTTATTATTTTTAAAAACAAAGATTATTATTTAAGAATAGGGTTATTATTTTAAAATCGGGATATTATTAAAAAATAGGGCTATTATTATTTAAAAATAAGGTCATTATTAAAAATAGGGCTATTATTAAAAGAATAGGGCTTATCAATGAAAAATAGGGCTTGTCATTAAAAGATAAAGTTAAAAGTGTAGGCTACACCACAGAGCTTGCTGTTTTGTGTCATTTCCCATAGCTTGTCTCTCTGAGGGTCACGACTCGGGTTACTTTCCTTGGCCGTGCCCTGCGCATCCCGTCTGGTCTGTCGAGAGGAGGAAGGAGAAGCGCAGGCACCGTCCCCGAGCCCATCCCCAAAGGACCGGGCAGTGTTTGCGGTCTCCAGGCAACAGAGCGCCCGGTCCTGCCCTCTTCCCTTCCCTCCCTCCCTCCCTCCGTTCCGTCCCGGCTGTCTCGTCTCCTCTCAGCTCCAGCCACCCCATCTCCGCTCTCCAGGACCCGTCGCATCCCCGGGCTCGTCCCCCCGGCTCTCCCACCGCCCCCGGGGCACAGGGATGGGGATGAGCCGCAGCAACCTCGTCTGTCCCGCTGGGGCGAAAGCTGCGAGGTTTCTTCTCCTTTTCCAAGGCGAGGGGAAAAGGTGAGTGGTGGGTGAAGCATCAAGGTGTGGTTCTGCCTCCTCCGTGCCTCCGATGGTTAAAGATTTATCACATGGGAGCCCCGACTCGTCCCGGTGGTCCTTGGGCAAGGAACACTGCCCAGGGTGTGTGGCTGCTTTCCTGCCAGTCTCACCTGGCTGGGAACTAAGAACCTCTGTTTTGTTTCTGCTTGGGGCTTTACTCCCCAAAAACCCTCTCACTGACCAACTCTTGCCTTTTTACAGCACCTTGCTTATGTCCATCATCTGGGGAAGATGCAAAGCAGGAGAACCTGCTCTCCACAGCCCCTCACCTTGCTGATTCTCTGCCACAGCTCTGCCCCACAGCCCCCTTACCCTGCTGAATTTCTGTTTTACAGGCACCAGCCGTGCTACACGTGTGATGCTGCTTGGTGAAAGCCCAGGTGCAGAGGATGTCCCCGGAGGAGCTCGCTGTGCTGCTCTGTGGAGAAGGTGACCAGCACCTCGCCCAGCAGGACTTGCCTGCAGCCACTGCTTTCTACCTGGCTGCCTTCAGCTGCTGTGGCCCCACAGCAGTGCAGAGAGTGAGTTCCATGGGCAGTGGGCCATGGGAGCAGGTGACAGCCACCCTGGAGGCGTGGTGCAAAGGCAAGGGGCAGATCCCCAAGATCCAGAGCAGGATCTTGGCCGTTGTCTCCCTCAGTGTGGGAATAGCTGCCGTCTTCCTCTCCGCCCTAAGCCCCAACAACGTGGTGTCTGCAGTGTACAAGCTGGAGGTCCTGCTCCAGCGAGGATGCTCGGAGGAGGTGGTGAGACAGTGCAATGTCCTGCTCCAGGCTGAGCCAAGGCATCCCATGGAGCTGCTGCTGCTGAGGGCCTTGGCATGGATACTGTCGGGGACACAGATCAGGGAGGCTGTTGCAGAATATGTCCAAGCCTTTGTGCTGCACGGGGCCGAGGCAGTGGACTACGTGTGCAGCAGGCAAAGGGAGCACCTGCCAAAGGTCATCCAAGCCTTCTCCAATTATCTCTCAGCGTGTCAGAAGGAAAGCCCAGACTGCAGTCCCTTGGACCAGTGGCTGGGCAACTGCTACGGATTCCTGCGTGCAGTGGCCCCGGGGCACGTGTGGGTCTGCAGGGTGCAGGCAGCCTTCCTCTTAAAAACAGGCAGATTCCAGGAGTGTGTGGCTGTTTGTACCAAAGCCCTCAAGGGCTTCTCAGCTGATCATCTCAGAGATGAGACAGTTTGGGGTCTGCTCGTGGAACGGGCTGCTGCCTATTTCTCCCTGGGTGGATGGATGCAGGAAATGATTCAGGATTTAACAGAACCCTTTGCAGCGAACCCTGCCCAGGCCAGGAGAGACTTTGAGGAGCTTTTCTCGCCACGTGACACTGAGAGGGTTGAAGAGCAGGCTAGGACTGTCCTGGAGGCGAAGTTTGCAGCGTACAGGGAGGCTGTGCGTGCTCGGGCTGAGCTCAGGGGCAATCACGGTACTGAACTGCTCCCTCCTGTCATCCAGACAATTCAGTTCCTCCTCCAGCTCTGCCCCGGGTCCCAGAGGGAGCTCAGTGTCCGCCTGGCAGAGTGCCACCTCCTGCAGGGACACCCCGGAGCTGCCCTGGGCATCTGTGACCAGCTCCTGGCAGCAGAGCAGAACACTTACCACAACACCCTCCTGGCACTGCGAGGCTTCTGCTCCTTCCACGCCCAGGACCATCAGCAAGCCCTGCAGGACTTTCAGAAGGTCATTGAGCACGACTCCCCACACCCCAACAGCTGCATTAAAGCCCTCTGTGGGCGTGGGCTCATCCGAATTTCTGGTGGCAGCTCTTACTTGGCAGCCCTGGATTATGTCACAGCTTGCCAGCTAAAGCTGGACGAAACCATCTTCACCATCAAGTCCTATGTGCCGTGGAACCAGAGAGGACTGCTGCTCAAAGTCCTCCAGGAGGAAGGACAGAGGATGCTCCAAAAGAAGAGGTACCCAAGAGTTCAGCTCTGATCATTTCCAGAAAATGAAACAGTGCTGGGCGGATTCCTAACTCTGAAGGTGGTTTGTTTTGTTGGTTTTTTCCCCTCCAGAGATGCCCCCGGGGTTTTCCAGCTGGCCTGTCTCCTGGTGGAGCTGGACACTGGTGATGAGACCTCCCGGGTGCTTTGTGCTGACGCCCTGTACCAGATGGGTCGTGCAGAGGAAGCCCACAGGCTGCTCTCGCTGGCCCTCTCCAGAAACCCCCACAGGGCTCCTGTCCTGGCCAGGCTGGCACTGCTGCAGCTCAAGAAAGGGTTTGTGCACGATGGAAACCAGGTAAGGAGCACCTGGCAAAGCTTCATCCCCAGGGCTGGTCCCTCCTGAACGTTTGGCTGACTTGGTACTGCTCACCTCAGACCACAATGAAATTACAGATTAATCCTCATTCTCAGCAGTTTGGGTTCATTTCGGTTTTATAACTAAACTTTTTGCTGTTAGAAACTCCATGAACAGCAACAGTGAGAGCTGTTAACACAGTGAAACTCGAAGCCCATGGGGGGGTTTAGGTGATTCAACCTCTAGCAGAACTTTTAAGGTCTAAACACAGCCCTGGGAAGTGTCACAGAATCACAGGACCTTCTGTCTGGAGCAGCAGCCACATGAGGACTCTCAGCTGAATCCAGCCCATTCCTCACATGGTATTTAATGGCTCTTTTCAGCAGAGACTTTAACCAGGCAGAGCACGGCTGAGCATCCTGCCCCTGGGGACAATATTACGGGACTGATAATTTTCCCCTGGAGAACGGGAGGCAGAAGTGCCACCTCACTGATTATCCTAATGAAACACTGGAGAGGAGGGCGGGGAAGACACAAACCCTCCAATATCAGTCTGCAGTGTTCTCTCTTTAGTGCTAATCACTTGTGCTTGGGACCGTGGAAGACATTCCAGCATGTTTGATTCTCCTACCAAGGATTGCAAAGCTGAATTCCCAGGTTCTGCCATCAGAGGGAACTATTGCATTTTTTAAAATGCCACATAAGTTCTGCTAACCATAAAGAGAAAGGTTTTCCTGTTACCACTTCATACCCCCTGTGAAAAAGAAAAGTTTGGAATAATTTGCTGCCTTTGGGAAGGCTGTTAATGAATTGCATGGCTTTATTAGAGTCCCTTGAGGCTGAATTCCTATCTGCAGCTTCTGCTGCAAGTTCTCCATGGAACTTGTGTCACTAGAAATTCCTCTTCAAAATGTTTTTATCCCACCTGCCCTTCAGAAGCCAAACACTTTTATCTATTAATAGAATAGAGAAAGTAATAACTTCAATGGATGTGTCTGGTGCATCAAGATAACCCTGTTCTTGTCCTGGCTTCCCTGGCTCAGATTTGAATATCCAGTACCTGCTGAGCACCTTTACGTTACTATAGAAAACACCTTTTGATTCATTTCCACAGGAAATGTAGTAAAAAGTACTTTTGAATCTCACTGCAGTGAATGGAGGCAAAGATACCATAAGTCGGGCAAGGTTCTTTTCCAGGAGGACAGTAGTTTGTGGGTTTTAACCCATACTCTTCCCAGATTCCCAATAATAATACTAAAAAAAGGCAGAGCACTTCCCTGACTCTCCATTAGTTCACTGGCTTTGATTTTACAGGCAAAAGGGGTCACTGGGATCCTTCTGTTCCACAGAAACGTTCTATTTTTGGAGCAATCCTCCCATGGTTCAGCTGCATTTACACAAACACTTCCCTGCCAATCTGGAGCAGATGCTGCCCAAAGCAAACCAGGCAGCACCATGTATTTCCCCACAGTTGTTTCCACAGCTGGAGTGGTGGTGAGAAAAGATAAGAATTGATGTTTTCTCCGATGTGCATTTACAGTAGGGCCAGGTGAGGAGTGAAATGGGAGATTTGTGTGGCTGGGAGAAGCCCCAGGGGAAGGTGAGGAAGGGCTGGGTAAGAGCAGACTGGTCTCACCAGGGAGCTTAACACAACTTCATATCTCCTCATATAAGTCCTTCTCTGCTGCCTTTTTCTTTCCCATTGCTAAGCTGCTGCAGAGAGTGATCAGAACTGGAGACACCTCCTGCCTCCTGCCAATCATGGACATTTTCAAAGATGAGGACAGGAAGCTGATGCAAACCCACTGCCATTTCCAAGCCCTGGCCATCCTGAAGAGCCAACAGGAGGATGTTCACATCAAAGAGGCCATTGCCTACCTGTCCTTTGCCATCATTGCTGCAGGTAGGGCATCAAGGTGCCAGTGGAGATTGGCTTCTAGGGGAAATCAGGTCAGTGGGTAGAACAGAATGTCCAGCCAGTTCTCATCTCTTATGTCCCCAGTGGGAGGATTGAAAACTGCAGGCTCATCCAGACCATGAAAAGGTGCAATTAAAAATAAATAATAAGTAAATAATTTGTGAATTCCTTCAAATGGTTTGCAAGTGCTCAGTTCAGTTCTACAGGGACATCAGCCCCTTTTCTCTGCATGCCAGAAAATCCAGCCTGTGTAGTTCCAGTGCAAAGAGTGAAAGCAGCCACTTGCACATATCACTACCCAAGCTTTTCCTGAGGAGAGAGATCAGGCTGACATGGAAATGCTGCTGGCATATTCCAAGTAAAACCATGTTTGTATGGAAATCTGCCTTTCACTCTGAGCAAATGTTATGACAGCAGCATTGAGGAGAAGAGAGACTGGCTCATGAAAATGGAAAAAAAGCCCTGTTAATTGCTTGGAGATGGTTCCATTTCACAGCCTGTGCATTCCAGCTTATCAGCTCCCCACCTGCTAGAACAGATGCTTGTTAAGGAATGGATATTGTCTTTACAGGAGCCAATTGGTCGAGCTCCAGAGTGATAATAACCTTTGGTACAGAAGTTTTGGAGCATATCTAGAGGGAGAAAAAGCCTCATTACTCTAACAGAATTCCTTGGAGCCTGTCTGCTGGCTCATCTCTGCAGGCAGCTGCATTTGCTGACCTCCCTATGAAAACATATTTCCAGTGGCACTGATGATTTGTCATCCAGTATTGGGATGCCACAGTTATGGATTGCAACCCTGGGCATGTTAAGATCCTTATCGAAATTGCCTTGAAAGGAAGGGGCATGTGGATGGCAGGAAGATAAATGCTCTGCAGCCAGGGAGTGGATGGACCAGGATTTTCACTGTCAGCTGTATGTGTTTATTTGGGCAGCACTTATGTGAATGCAGAGGAAAAAAACCCTTATTATCCCAAATCTCAGTGCATATTAATTCTGGCAGGGAATTAGTCAGTCCCATCTGGATTACTCATTTATTCCAAACAAAGTGTACCTTCCCTGCCCATGGCAGGGGGTTGGATTCTTTAAGGTTCCTTCCAACCCAAACTATTCTCTGATTCTGACTCCACTTTATTAAAACAGCCAAATGGCTTTGTGACTCCACTCTCACATGTCTACAGATCTCCCTCTTAGAGCTTTTCCTCTTATTTGTTCTGCTCCTGTTCCAACCTGACATAGATTCTTTTTTCCTTTCAACTCAGAACTGATAGTATGAGAAAAGAACTCCACTTATCTCATAAAAAAATAAAGGAAACTTCCAGTTAAGCACTCTCATTGTACTGTCTCAAGTAGCCTCAGGCAAAGTGAGATTTTTCTAGAGCTTCCTGTGAGTGTCCCTCAAGTAACCACGGCTGCATCCCTCTCCTCCAGGTGGTGATGCTGGGGATTGCCTTCTCAGCAGGGCTCGATGTTATGGGCGCCTTGGGCAGATGAAAACTGCTATTTTTGATTTCAATGCCATCCTGAAGGAGGACCCCAAGAACGTGCAGGCTCTGAGTGGCCGAGGATTCGTTTTCCTCGCTCTGAGGCAGCAGAAGGTATTCCCTCTGCACTGATTTTTCTGAGGGTATTAAACAATATCAGTGTAAGGCGTCACAGAATTTGTTATGGACTCACTGAAATCAAGTTTCTTACAGAATCTGGGCAGTGAAAGGCTGTTTCTGGCTGGGTGTACAAGCAGCCCACCTGACCTTACTGATTTGTTTCCCCAAGCCTAGAGAGAGGAAAAACTAAACCTTAGTCATGATTTTCAAAGACAACCCAAGGAGTTCCAGACACTGCAAACAGCCCTTCAAACGTGCCTTTTTGCTCTTCTAACAGCTTTGAAATGGAAAAGGTGCAGGACAAGGACAGGGAAGAGCAAAGAGCTTCTCTGGGGCAGCAGAGAACTGAAAGAACAAATGACCGATACTGAGTTCTTCCTTCCATTTCATTCCTTGGTGTTATTTTTCCACAGGAGGCAGTGCAAGATTTGATCTCAGCCCTGAAGGTGGAGGCAGGAGCAGTGATCCCAGCAATCCTGTCCTTGAAGTGTGAAGCCCAAGGGTTGATCACTGGATGGCTCCTTCAGCACAGCAGGGCTGTGCTCACCCAGCTCGTGGCTACCAAAGACCTTTCAAAAGGAGAAACCCTCAGGGATCTCCTCACCATTGCAAAAGCTCTGCTTAAAGTCTGCAAGGCTGCCCAGTATCACATCTTCTACACAGATGTTTTGATTGCAAATGGTAAGTTCCAGTCCTTTGGCACAGCTGTTCACACTCAGGGAAGGAGCAGTAAGTTAAGAGAGAGAATGTTAAATGGTAAGTGTATGTTAAATGGTAAGTGTATTGCTGGATAGAACTGGAAATGGGGAAAGAGTATGAAGTAATTAACATCTTTAGCTGTGGACTGTGGACAGGCTTCCTAAATCCCGCTGTAGTGGATTTTCTTGGTGTCTTTCTCCACATGGAATGGGTTTTGTGGCTTGTTGCTGATGTCCCCCAACAGGAAGGTATGAGGAAGCCCTTAACCACCTTCGGGGGGTGTTTGGCCACTGCCCTGCTGAGGACTTTGCCAGGGCACGACTGGCTGTGCTGCAGCTGAAGAGGAGGAACGTGGCAGGGGCAGCTCATTCCTTCAGTGTCCTGGCCCAGAGAGATGAAAGGGAGCTGGAATTTCTCCTGAACTTCATAGACACCAAGCAACAGCAGCAGCTCGCTCAGGTACAACCCCTTTTCTGGTGCCACATCTGTGGATTCAGTGGGGGAAGGAATGGGAAGCAAAATTAGGCTGCAGAGATTTTTCCCTGCCTTGTCTTGAACAGAAGTGTGTGGAAAGACCTTTTATCAGATGAAGGAGGAACAAATTGCCTTGTTCCTCAGTCAGAGCAGGGAGCTGGAGCCAAATTTCTTTGCTTGCAGTGATTTTCCTTCTGATAATTCATCATTGCCACGTCTCAGCACTCGTGGGCATTTCTTGGTCTGCTTGGCATGAGACCTGCTTAACCCTCACACTCAAATTCAGGGCATGTGAGGGGCAGCAGGCAGAGATCTAACAGGATCAGTGCCAGTGTTGCACTCTGTGGGACACAGGGTGCTCTTGGATGGCTTCTGGGGAAAGAGAATTCATGTTTTGTTCATTTTCTTGATGAAATGAAACCAAAGATTTCAATTCAATCACCTTAAATGCTTCAATCTTTTCTGTTCTTTTGTGTAACATTTAGAATTTTAAATACATTCCCACTTGTATAACATTTTTGCCCTTTGGGTTTGGTTTTCTTAGCTCAAACTCTTTTTCACAACAATGGCATGTTGCTCCAGTCCACCCAAATATGTATTATTAGGCATTTTTTCAAACTTCTCCTCCAAAGCACCCCCAGCTCTGAGAAAGAACCTCCAATAATAAGACAGGAGAAGTTCAGATCGATGGTGAGGAGTTTTAACACTCACTCAAGCATCTGCAATTCTGATTACCCAGAAGCTCTGTGTTCTGAGAAGCACTTTGCTTCCTTTGATTCAATTTGGGGCTGCTGTGCGCCCTGGTGAGCACTTATATTGTTATGCTCTCTCCCAGCTTATAAAACAAACAACACGCTGACATACTTAATGCATCGAGGGGAGGACTTGGGATGTATTTTAACAAAACAGCAGGAGGATATAAGTAAACAAGTATTAATTTACCAGTCCCCAGACGTGCCCCATTACAGAGCAAAGAGCCTCTCTCTTCTAAATAATGTAACAAGTTCAGTCTTTTGGGGAAGAGTTTGAAGATTTCAGAGCCAATTTGCAATCTCCCACTTTAGAAAGTTGATAAAGGTACAACTGAGACCGTGGCTATGGAGGCCCTGAGGAGGTGTCTGGAAATGAAGATACATTTTACAGCTGAATTTCCCTTACTGCCACATCACTCCTTCTGTGGGGAGGTCTCACAGCTAAATCCAGTCCTGCTGCTTTCTGAGGCAACAAAGGAGGGCTGTTCTTAAAAGAAAAGAAAAAAGAGAAGGAAGAGAAAAGATCCCAGACTAATTTTTCTATAGCTTAAACTGCACTGAGGTGTCAGAACCCACTGGTGCCACAAGTGAGTGAAACCTTTAAAATGGGAGAGGCACCTCCTTTCTGTCCTGTAATGAATAAATGAAAGGTTCCTCTGATGTTTGAGAGAATAAGGATGACAGGACTGACTTCAAAACTGGAACTCAGTGCCAGTATTGGAAGATTAAAAAGAAAACATTACTGTCTTTTATCTTGTGCTTTTGTTCAACTGAGTAAGCATTTGAACTCGAGCACCTGTGTGGGTTTTTTTAATATGTATTTTGTGACAAGGGATAAATGTTTTCTTTCTGGGGTGGGGAAGGAACTGGTTAATTCACCTGCCCAGTGTCTCAAAGCCTTTCCCAGGAACACTCCCTTTGTCCTGCAAGGTTATTCCACTCTGTGAGAGAAAGGAAGATCTCAATAAAAGCCAGAAAAAGCAGCTTACAGGCAGAATTAGCACCAGAATCCGCAGTGATGGCCTCACTGCCGTGGCTTCCAACCACACTCTGGGAGAGGTTGTTCCTCCTGTTACCCCCTTTCCCAGGTGAGGAGGCTGCAGCAAAGCAGAGTTTAGTGGTTTCCACCAGCCCTCAGTCTCAGCTTTCCAACACAAAAGCATTTCTGCTGCATTGTTTCATAGTGTTTGGAGGTTATAGAAACGTGCCATCATTATCCTGGAGTCTGCTCTGAAAGGCTAAAAATAATTCCCCATATGCTGAATAGGAAAGGGTGGAGGAAGGAGAGAGCTCCTTGATGTACTCAGTTTTTTTCATGAAAAACAAAGCAATAAAAATCTCCTGTTATTTATAGTCTAAGGGGTCCCATGCTGAGAGATTTGTAAACAACTTGGGAGAGCCACATGGGAATAGGAATCTGAAAGATTTATTAAACTGCAAAAGGTCACAGGAAGGGAGTTTGCTGCTCCTAGAGCAGCTTCGACCCTTCGGTTTCCTAAGTCAGAGGGTTCCTAACTCCTCACTAGACCCTCAGAGCTGCCCTTTCTGCTGGCTGTGGACATGCCATAGGATGTCCACACTCCTACAAAAATGGTTTCTAACACTATACGGTCTGTGGTAGAATTGGGCCCTGAACCCGTGGTGAAGTTGCCGTTCCATATTCCTTCATGGAATGTGCAGGTGAGGAAGGAAAGCCTTGCTCCAAACTGTCCTGAAAGCATCCAGCCCTCTCCCAAAGCTCGGTGTTTATCAGTCCATCTGCTGGGATTTACTGCTCAGAGACTGACCCTTGGCCATAATTCCACATCCATTAAACTCCTCACTCTGTCTAAGGAATTGAACATTCCTCACTTGCAGCATAAGATTAGTCCCTAGGGACTGGAACCAAAACCAGCACCAAAATGTGTGTATTTTCACTCCTTTATCACTCAGTGAGGTGAATAGATGGAAGAAAGGGACACAGAGACCTAATCCAGGAAACCCAAACCACCAGGCACTTGTGGCCTGCAGAGCCCTTTTCAGGTGGCACCAGAATTAGGAAGCCAAAATTGAATGTTTAGTGACAAGTCTGAAGAATTTTTTCCTCCAGGTCTGTGAGGAAGTGCAGAATCCTGTGGTTTGTTTACTCTAGGGACTCCCAGTGAAATGTGAAGTGGAAGCCATGGCTCAGTTAATAAATGCAATATTAATGCAATATTGCATGTGGTGCAGTAACCCAAAGTGGTCCTGTTAGCACTCTGAAACCTCCAGCATTAGCTCAGTCATCCAGCAGAACAACAACAATTATGTTTTCTTCTGCCACTGAGACAACAAATGTGCTTTAAACACTGAAAATGACAATTTAAGTACACAAACACAAGGAACTGCACTGTGTTCTCTGGAACAATGTGATCTAGAACTTTGGAATTTCTAGGGGGAAAAAACACCTTCTCTTGGCAGGATGCTCCTCACACACAGCTGCAATTCCACCTTGATCCCCTGTTAAAGTCCTGCCACTGGGGAAACCCTTGTCTTCAGTGGTGGCCTTAAAAACATTTCAAAGGACAAACTGAACTTGCTACTCTTTCAATGTACACACAGATACCTGAGATGTGTTTGGAGAGGCTGCCTTACAATATATGGCCAGAATTATTAAACTCAGGGATGATACTAACTGGGGAGAGATCCTATGGCTATCTCTTTATGTGGAAGCTGAGAGACTCTTTAACAAATATGTCAACGTAAAGGATTTTACATTTATATAGTAAAATATAGATATATTGCTACATATATTCTGTGTATTATAAAAATATAACTGGGGGAGAATTGCTCACAAACCATTAGGAGTGGCTAAATCACTGCATGCCACTGGTCCCAGCTGAGGTGCTCAGACCTGACCTGCAGTATCGATCCCTTCCATCCAGACCCTGTTTCCCTCAGTTCTGTTCAACAACAATCAGTTCTAATCTAAGTCAGCCAAAATAAAAGGCACACAAAGAGACTGCGAGACCTGACCTGGCTGCCCCCTGTGGCCACTGAGACAGTGGCCGGGCTAACAGGATTTTTGGGGGGCCAAAGCATCCAAAAGGAAGTGTTATCCCCCAAAATGAGTGTGATGGAAATATTTACCCTTTGCTTGAAGCCTCGGCTTGTTCGGCTCAGCCTTTTGTGAGGCCCCAGCTGCTGGTGGCAGCCTTGTTTATAACTTAAATATTCACTCTGCTGCAGCACATTAAAAGCTTTATTTATTACCAATAAAGGGAAATAATGAGAAATCCATCTGAGGCAAATAGTTCTAATGGCGTTTTCTTTATTGACCTCCCCGAACCTAAAAATGATGTGGCTTTTTCTGCCTTCTCTATTTTCTTGTTGTTGATTTTCCCTTCAGATAAGGGCCGAGAATTCACTTGCATTCAGGATTAACGATTAACCAAAACCATCAGATGGCCTTTTATTCCTTCAGCAGAGACCAACCTTCATTATTAGCACATGCAAACATTTGTGGGGAGGTTGGTCCATGCAGTTTTCTGTTCATCCTTCCTAAGCAGTGTCAACAAGTTCAGAACAAATCCTGACAAACTTTTAACCAAACATGCCAAAACAAAGAGGAGGGGGTTCAGGAACTCCTGAGATAACAGCAAGTGCCCAGTGATGCAGGAGTTTTACATCTGCATGCAAAAATACACCAACTGTTAATTCTCCAACTAGATTCAACTTTTGAAAAAGCAGCTGAGATTTCTTAGTGCCTGTGTGTGCAACCAGACCAGATTGGGTATTTTCCTGTTTTTTATCACTTTTAATAACTAACATTAGGTACCTTTGCCCCCACAGGTGGCAGCCCAGGAAGGCAAGGCGCTGATGAAGGGCCAGCAATATGAGAAGGCTCTGGGGTACCACTCGCTGGCCGTGGTGGCAGGAGGGGCCAGTCCCAGGTCCCTGCGCCGCAGGGCCACCTGCCTGCAGCTCCTGGGGAGGTACCAGGGAGCCCTGGCAGACATGGACAGGGTGATCCAGGGCCACCACGGCTCCCACAGCCTGAGGACACGTGTGGAGGACCTTTGCTGCAAGGGCCACCTGCTGCTGGCCCTGGCTCGGGAGGAGGCAGCAGTGCAGCTGTACATGGAGGCAATGCAGCTGGACCATGCCCTGGCCCTGGGCAGCATCACAAAGTGCCCCGGCACTGAGGCTCTCACCAGGACCTTTCACAGGATTGCACAGCATCACTTGGAAATGCAGCGTTATGAAGAGGCCTGGAAAGTCACAGACTGTGGGCTTCAAATCCACAAAAACACCGAGCTTCAAAGGCTGAAAGCAAGACTTAAGAGAGAGGCATCAGGCTGCAGCATACACTGATTCCTCTGTCTGGGGATTTTCCACTGAGTGACTGCTTTCCAGCTTGTTTGTGAGGCTGCAAGAATAAGGCAAAGATAAGAAGCTCATGATAAATATGCAACAGATGGGACACTGAACAGGATTGGAGGTAGAAAGTTTCACGTAGTGAAACAAAACTGACCAAGAGAGCTCTGAGGAAAAAAGAAATTGCAGTATTCAGGATTCTTTAAAATTATTGTGGACTTTGTAAGACCTCTCTTGTGAAGAAAGTGATTCTGCTGGTTAAACTGAACTAATTCTAACACAAGAGGTTCAAGTTGTAGTGAAGGAAAGCATTCAAACACCTTGCAGCTTATGAATAATAATGATGCATTTCCCTGATATTTGATTAGCTTTAACACATGCTACTCAATTAAGTGGCCCTATTTTTATAGGCCAGTCAAAAAGATGAGTCAAAAATAACTTTTGTCATGTGTTTGTGAAGGATCATGTGTGTTACATCCCTCTCCTCACCCCCTCCTGGATGGAAGGATGTGCCCTTGTCATTGTGTAGTGGATTTGCAATGAGCAGCACCAATATCAGCAGGTGGAGCAGCACAAATGCCAAGCCAAGTGTTTTACTGGCCCAGGGAACAGCAAAATAATAGATAATATGAGGGATGAGACCCAACAGAGATGAAACATCCAGTCTAGTGAGTGTGCCCTGTTATCTGGGATCCACAGGCAGCCGACCTTGGGCTTCCAGAGCCCACATCTCCATTTGCCAGAGACTGTAATTCAGATAATCTCTCCGTAGAGGTGTCTGCCAGAGGTGCTCAGTGCCATCCTCCACAGCCCTGGATATTCCAGCACCAAAGCTGGAGTGTGAACTGGCCAGGAATGGTCAGTGTAGGGCAGGAGGTCGGGGCTGGAGGCAGTGGCCAAGGTGCTGCTGCTGGGATTGCTCTCAGTGCTGCACCACTCACTCATCCCTCCCCATCCCACAGGAATCAGCCCCTGGAATGCTCAGAAGGTGTTTGCCTGCTGCCCTGTGTCTGGTTTCACCCCTCTTAGGGAGAGGGGGACACCCCAGGGGGGTTGCTGGGACACCCACAGGGTTTCACCTGTGCAATGGGAACCCTCAGCTCAGTTTGGGTCCACAAAGGAAATGAGGTGGAGCCCAGAGCAACCACCTCCTCTATGTGTTTTGACTGCCCCAAGTGACTTCTCCTGATGTTTTTGGAGTGTGATAATACAACCATGGAGAAAAACAGAAACTACTATTGAAAACAAAGATCAAAGCAATGCTGAGAACTGCTCTCCTGCTTTGATTAGGATGAAAGGGAACGTTTTCTTTTTTGTTATATCGCTGTTTCAAAGGCAGCAATCCAGAGTGAAACTTCATTCTGCAGCCATACAAAAAACCCCATAGCAATGACATCATCTGTAGCCTTCCATCTCTGTTTTCTTCTCTGCATGCTCCTTTTTTCCTGCCCTAAGAGCAAAGCTAAGATTGGGCTTCATTCCCTTCAAATTCAAGGAGAGTTGATTTTAATGCTAGTGACACTGGTCAGTACTTTTCCCCCTATTTGGCATCAGGATGCTGTTGTTTCCGCTTCTTTCAGATTGAAGAATCTGGCTAAAAAACCCTGCAGTGATCATTTCTGGATGTTTCGTTAATGTTAAGGTGCAATTCATGGAGATGGTGGAGCTGTTTGCAACTGCTTTGAGACCCATCCCTCACTCTGTGCATACAGCCCGTGGTTGAATACTTAGAAAAGGAACTCTCTTTCTCCTTGAAAGTCTCCTTAGTGCTTTAGGACATCCCTCATGGCTTGCTGCTGTAAATGTTACAGAACTGGGAAGAATTTCAATATATGAATCAAGGCCAATGTAATCAAGAAGAGAATATGGCCTAATAAACAGTGAAAGTGGATGTCTGTTTGTCATCCAGCTTCAAGCTACAGTCAGCCCAAGATTAAATATCTGTCCTTTATTCGACTCAGAACTCTCTACAAACACTAACAAATAATTCTTTGCTATCCATGAATTTTGTTCCTTTAAAATATTCTGCAGCCTTAATAACACAGAGGACCTTGTTGTGCATCATCACCAGGTAATGAATAATGAAAGAGAACTGAAGTCGTGGCTCAGAATGTTCCTACACAAACAGCTGCCTGCCAGCTTGGCCTCTCTGAAGCATCCAACATTCCTCCTAAGGACATAAAAGGAAAATCAGATGTGAGAATATTTGCATCACAAACACAGTCAGACAAGTAAAGTTTCCTGATCTCATGCTCTGCAGTCCAGCAGGAAAAGAACAGCTTAAAATGATGGCAAAGTGTTTGGAATTAAATATTCAACTGGAAGCTTTTCCTCAGTTCAGACAGAGCTAAACTTTGAGCTTCTGTGATCTCAAAAGGTTTCATTTCCTTTAAAATCCTACCACTCCTATTTATTTTTCCTATTTCACTTAGTTATGTCCTCCCAGGTACTAAGAGAGACTAAACACATCAGCCAACTTCTCTAACTGCTTGAGAAGCTGACATATCTCCTGGGAGTTCATCTTCCTGACTTTCAGCCTAAGTCCTTGTGCTTCCCAGCTTTGGAGCCTGGTGGAATTGTGGCCCTGGCTCCGAGCCATGCAAACCCAGGAACTTCAATGAGATTCCACGTGCCCAAGTGAGGACATTCCACTTGACTTGTGGAGGCAGATGTTTCACTTTAATGACAGCTAATCTAAAAGCCATTTCTTTTGCTATCATTTCCCTGCAGAAGATGTACTGTGTTATCACTGCACTGCTGCTGCATCGAGCAGTTTCCAATTTGCCAGGGCTCTCAGGAGTCACTGCCACCATCAATTTAATGTGTTACTGGCAGGATAGTCTGGCTTTGGAGCCTTGGCTGTTTCACTTGTATTTCACCTAAACTGGTCTATGCTGGAATCTGCTGGTTCAGTTGGCCATTACTCAGTAGCACCTAAAATAAAATTACTCATAATTTAGGAGGCACAGCATTCAAGGCTGTGGGATTTGGAAGAGACTTTCTCTTCCTCCTCCTGCTGTGGGCTCCAGGGGTGATTATTTCTTTAGGATGCCCAGGAATGCTGCAGACCTCACCTGCCCACAGGTAGGTACAACTCTGACACCCCAAGCACAGGAGCAGGGGTTTATTTGCTGCCAAAAGTGCCTGGCATTTTGTTGTGCCCCTCAGTTGTACCCTCCTCTCCAGGCCAGTGCTGCAGGTGCCTAATGCAGGATTCCAAACCCTCCTCAGGGGGACAGCCATGTGAGGTGCAGGGACCTCCAGCCACGAGGGAGCCCCAGTTTCAGATCCAGATCAGTAGTGGATGAAATGAAAAACTGACAGGGATTAGAATTTTCCCCACTTAAAATGACCATCTCACAGAGCATCTTGATTGCTTAGAAACCTCAGATGTCCCATTATAAGACATTCAAACTCTGGTAATATACTCAGTGTGTTCTCTAAAACTCCCATTAAAATCTTAAATTATTAGGAACACCTCTGAGTGCCTGTCACGGTGTCAGGTTTGTTCTTTTGCTGTAGATTTTAACAATAGAAACAATTATACCTTGCCATTTTCTTATTTTTTGCAGCCTTGCCAACAGTGTTTTTGCAATGTTGTTTCTTTTCTTCTCATGCCTCATTTGTCCATTCTTGGGCAATAAAATCTACTTACTGAAGTAAACAGGTAATTAGCCATCTACATAAATTGCCCAGTGTCTACACCATTAATGTGTTTGGATGTTTTAATTGATTGCATTCTCAACTGGTTTGGATGTCTTAAATGCCAGCTAATGCAATCCAATTAAGTCTCCTAATAAACCTGACTGATGAACTGCAATATAATCACACATCAAGCAGAGATGTAGAGGGAAATGCCACAGAACTGACATTTTGCAATAGACTGTCACTTTGAAAGATCCAAATCACTTCTCAACAGGGAAACTGGCAAAATTGACTGACTGGTGCTGGAGTTGGTCTCCAAGAGCTGATTCAACACACCTTTTAAGCCAATTTCTATCCACAAAACATTTTTTTCACAGAATCAGAACAGCCCAGGTTGGAAGGGACCTCAAAAGATCACGTGAGCCAACCTCTCATGGGAACCCTGCCCAGCCTTGTAAATCTTGTAAACCTCCAGCAATGGGCACTCTACCACTGTTCCAGTGATTGATTATTCTAACTGAAAAAAACCAAAAATTCTGTCAGATCAAGATGAAACTTTCCCCAGTGCAACTTGCACCTTTTGCCCCTTGTCTTCCCCATGCAGCTGGAGAAGTGTTAACTTGATAGTTGTCTCTAGGGAGCAGAAATGCAGAAATGCATTTTAGGTGATATCGGGGCCTCTTGTAAATATTATTCAAACAAAACTAAACGAGTCAGCAGGAAGTTAACTAAACGAGTCAGCAGGAAGTTAAATAAACTCACACTGGGATATGATGTGAACTTCCAATAGTGCCCCACAAGCAGCTTGCTTGGAGATGGTGCAGTGTCTTTGTGTCAGCTCTGGAGGTCTCTTTCTGAGCCCAAACAGAGGTTAGAGATTTGATGGAGCAATCTGTGTGAAATTCTCTGCTCTGTCTGCCAGATGCCCGACAAGACATAATAGCTGCTCTGGCATCAGTGGCTATTAATCTAATCTTGACTTTGATTCTCTGTGTGACTCCCTTTCATCTGTAAAATGGGGATAATACTCTCTTTCAGACGCTTGTCAGTCCCTCTTAGTTCAGGGTACACAGTGCTTTGAAGTCAACATTATTTGTACATTTTACAGTATTGTAAAAGAGCTACAGATTGTCATCAGCCCCTGTCCCAGTGGGTGCTGCTGGTGAAGGTCACCCCCTGCTCTGTGCCTGACACCCACTCGTGTGTTTGTACAGCTGCCCCTGGCACAGCCCCTCAGCAGGAACGAGGAAACATCCCGGGCATCCTGCAGCATCCAGCCTGCCTGAACAGCCTCTGTCTGCTCTGGGACAATGGCAAGGCTCAAGGAATAATAAAGACATTGAGACACCTTGGATAGGCATGACCCTGCCTGACTGAGCCCCAAAATCTTTGCTGTGCAAGGAACCCACCTGTCCCTGAGCATCCTGTGCTGCACAGAGCTGCCCCTTCCTGGAGGGAACCACACTCCAACTGACCAGTCCCTGATGGGAAACTCCAACCACAGAGGGGCACGTGGAATCCAAACCCTTCCCTGGTGGGTAACCAGGTCCCTCTCTGCATGTCCAGGGGTACCTGGAACCCAAACCCTTCTCTGGTGGGCAACCAGGTCCCTCTCTGCACCTCCAGAGCCAATGCCAATTCCCAATCCTAATTCAAGGAGTAACAGCCATAAGCTAAAACACAAGAATATCTTTCCTTGGAAATGGGAAGTCTTTCTGTCATTTTAAAGATCTAAACAGTACATTTAATGGAACAGCTAAAACTTCTGTGTGCTTAGTGAATGAAAACAAAGCAAAATATCTTCAATTGGTTTGTAATCCGTCTTCCCATACAGCATATGCATTATATGCATATAAGTTTAATTGGGAATGAATGTAATTGCAATACTCATCACTGCACTGGAATTAAGTGTGAAAATGAGACAGTGCATTCCAGGAGTCCTCCGGCCATAGGTACCCAAAAAACCTCTTGGGGAAAAAGGTAAAGCACGTCATGGAAAATGAGGAATTTCCTAAGAATGAATTAATGAAATAGAAGAGACCTGGCTAATGCTAATAAGAAATAAATGCAATTAAGCCAGGAAATTGCCTTGTCCACTTAAAGGCAGCAGGGCTTGTGCCTGCTACACAGCCTGTCTTCCAGTCTGGATAGAAAACCAAGTGGTTTCAAATAGGGAAAGGGTTAATCTCTCTGAGAATTCTCAGAGCAGAGCATTTAATTCATTGGGCATTGGAAGCCACCTGTGTGTGAGTGAGTGTTCAAGGGAAAGAGGGAGATTCAGGCACAGCACTTTGCAATTCCATCACTGGGGAGAGCCTGGCAAAGACATCAATGCTGAGAATATGAAGAAGCATTTATTTCTGACTGCCAGAAAACACAAACATCTCAATTCCACCCCAGAAACTGCACAAGCCACCTGAGCTCTGCAGCTGTAAAACATCCTGCACAAGACCAAGGTAAGACACCTTCCCCTCGTTCCTGCTTCTCTCTGCAAAGTGCATGAATGCAGAAATTCGGGGCAGAAATCCTTTCACACACAATAGCACTAATTAATGTCTCCTGGGTTTTTTTGTTCTTATGATGTTCCAAAGATGCTCACCTTTAATGGGAGGGTGAGAGAAGAGTTTTGAGACATCATCTAAACTTCAAGGTTTTCCCAATTCTAGCCTGTTTCAGATGTGCATCTACCAGGACTTATTTCCACCACACTCAGCTGGGAGCCAACCAGCTCTAAGAAGATATTTCAGTGCTGGTTTTTATTTCTTTTGTGCTGCTTGACAGATGACAGGGTTATGCCAGCCCCCGAAGACAAAGCCATTATTCTGAGCACAATGAGTTATCCTCTGTCCTCAGCATCCCTCCTACAATAAATCACAGGGAACATCCAGCCATTGTCCTGGAGCCACCATGGTGCTGATTTACTGGGGACAGGCTGTTTGGCTGGGCTTTTTGTTTCAATGTCACCCTATAGATTCAGATTTTCTTCTGTATTTAAGGTAAATATATATACCAGATTCATTTACTAACATCTGACTGCTGGAATAGTGGACACTGTTCTAGTTCCTAAACTAAACTAGTGATGTTGATTGTGAATCTGACCATTTTACACATGTTATAAATCCTAGAGTTTTCCCATTTAGATTAGTTCATATAAGCAGAAGAAATATATCTTTGTATATGTGTAACCTGATCATTGAAACATAGAGCGTGACAGGTAAGAGCTCTCTTTCCAGAGTCAGGGTTCCTTGTACTGAAACCAAAAAGGTAAACAATAAAAGAGGTTTTAAGCAGTCTCTGAGAAGTTTTGGAGCTACTCTCCATCCCTCTGCCTCTCACACACAGAGGAACTGGTCTTTTGGAACCTGCAGTTCACATGTGAGTGATCACAGAGCTGGCATTGCACTTCCCCTGACACGGGACTGCCTAAAATCAACATATATGGGACTTCTTCTGCAGGGCAAAGGATTCAGGGCAAACTGCAAACCTGGCACCCAGAGGTATGTGATTTCCCCTCCAGTCTCAGTGTGGATCAGTCTCTAAGGAGCGTAACAGATAGAGATGGAGACCTTGTTTCCATGGTAACACTTAAGACACATCATTCTAAAGATGCTGCCACGTCCTGTTGGGCTTTGGTTGCTTTAGGACACTGAGGTGTTTGTACATCTGATGGAGCTGTTCAACACCTGCAGGAGAACCCCAGAGCTCTGGCTGGGAAGTCCCTGCCCTCCTGGACATCCCTGGTTCTCTGGGAGCATTCAGCGAGCAGCAACCAGGGGCTCATCTGTTCAGATGACCCAGAACATTCAATTACATCAATACTAAGACTAAAGACTGTGCAAAACCTCTGGGTGGCAGAGAACTAAATTAGGTAATATATTCTCATAGATGAATATCAGAGATATATATTATAGGAATATTAGGTAATATATTCTCATAAGCACAGAGCTTTTGAGGTACAATCTCTGATGATAAAGCAAACATGCAGAGGAAGAAAATTGAACAACTTTTCACAATTTCTATCTTCAGAATCAATTCCTTCTAAAGGGAGAACTGCGGGTCAACGTAACATTGTGGAAACTAAGACACAGCAACCAAACTCCTGAGCAAGGCAGTATTATCCTTGAATCCCATCCTCCCAGTGCACTGTCCCAGGTACAGCCATGGCTATTCCAGATTCTCCAGGGGAAACATGAAAGCAAAAACATTCAACCACAGTCTCTCAGGCAAGTGAGGCACCAGCTCAATTATTTGCTGTCCAGGGCTGGAACTCTCTGACCATAAATTCCTCCCAAACTTGAGAAGTTTTCCCAAGAAGAAAAGCATTGTATAAAACTCCAGAGCAGCTCCCTCTCTCTCTTCAGGAACTGCAGTAGTTACTGTGCTTTGGGGAGCCTGATGCCTGAGGAAGCGCTTTTTTAATAAATATTCATATGTGGGGTCCTAAAGTTCCCAGTAAACCCTTCCTAAAAGAAGGTAGTCATCCAGTCTGGCCACTCCAGCCCCATCTCTCCAGGATCCAAGTGTAAGAATCTGATTTGAGGCTTTTTTCAAACCGTAAGCCTGCCACTGAGAACTCTTTACACATCCAAATTCCAGTAACAGGAGAACCTCCTTCACAAAGTTACAAAGTAAGCAAAAAGGGAAAAAATCCTTTCAGAGCAGCCCAATCCAAACAGCAAAGGCTTCATTGCTTCATATGTTTTGAGTCTACACTGCTTTGGGGAAAGAGGATGTTTTTCAAGAACTGAAAACCCCCACTGTTTCTCAATTCCTGCAAGAAAAATTCCCCAGATCAGTGTCCACGTTCTCTGTATTGCAAGAGAGATTAGGCTTTTTGAACTATTTTGTCAGATAAGGGGCTGATGGACTGTGGAGTGAATCAGCAGGTGAAAGACCAGTAGATGAAAATTTCTGCAGGCAGCGAATAAGTTCTGAATAATTCAGTTGAATGTGAGATTTAGGAAACAATAAATAACAAAGCAACCCCATTCCACTTTGCAGCACCAAGTCTCCTTTGCCAGAGAGGCTACAAGGTGATCCTGAGACTGTCAGAAACCAAAACAGGTCTGTCCCCTTCGAAGCAGTGACCAGAACAGGGACCTTGCTGCACTGCCAACATGATGGATTGCTCTATTTCAGTGACCACATGAAGTTGCTCAAGATAATCAGAATTAATGATTCTGCAAATATGTCCTTTGCAGATACTGCTGCTTCTTCTCACACAGAAGGGTTGTTTTGTTTGGGTTGGGTTTTTTACTTTCTTACAGCACAGTCGTAAGAATGAAGCTCTTGGATTCTTGGCATCCTGACTTCCCACCTCCAAAATGGGCAAAATAATACCCTGCAATATCTTATAACCATGGTACAAGAAAAACTACATTAAATCTCCAAAAAATGACTACATTAATACCTGTGAAACACCTGCCCATTGCAGTGTTATGGACCTCACCCAGGTGGACTCTCCTCAGAGCCACCCACGTTGTGAGGTACCAGCAAAACTGCTCAGCAATAAGGAAGAGTCACATACACGGGGAAACAAGTCTTTTTTTAATCATAGAACTTTCTGCAAACAGAAATGAGAGGTCCCTTAAATCTTCATTAAATGTATAGTTTAGTCCTTAAACGTGACCTTGCCTTCTGCAGCTACTTCTCCCATATGGACACTCCGGATCTGCACGTGCCTTTCATCTCCCTGTGTTCTCCTCCTCCTCCTCAGCTGGTGGCATGAGAATAGCTGCCTTCACACTCGACAGAAGCCCGAGATAACATGACTCTAGTGGGGGGGAAAAAAAGGCAAATTGTCCCAGGGATTTTGAGGCAGAACCCCGACTGGGAGAGGAGACTTGGACTCCTGGCAGAAGAAACTGGTGTTCATTGTTTCCCACCCTTGGAACACTGTGTGTACATTCCCAAAGGCACAGGAGTGCCAAAGGAATCCCTGCTCTGCCCTCAGCACCTCCTCCCGAGCACACACAGCTCGGAGTGCAGGTGGGGAGAGGCACAACCTGCCCATTCCGCAGGGACAGCTTGGGCAGCTCAGGGACAAACCCTCCAAAAATCAACCTGCTTCTCCCTCCTTCCAAAGCCACCTCTGGGAAAGAGTAAAATAAACCCCAGGGGGAACCACACGCTTTCCCTGCCCTTGCTGCTTTGCCTTTCCCAGTTGTTACCAGGCGCATTCCCGAGCAGCAGCAGAAGGGAACGGGGTGCATCGCCTGCAGCAACCCGTAAATCCCGTTCCCACATCCCAAAGCGACCGGAGAATTTCGGTGGGTTTCCCCTTCTCCTGTGGCATTCCACGGCTAGCAGGGATTTGCGGGAAGCCGGGGGGACGCTCCAGCCCCTCTCCAACCCCACCCCTCCTCCCGCCGCTTCCCGGCGTTGGGATCTTTCCCGTTTCCCATTCTTTCCCCGGAGCCGGGAAGGGGCGCACGGCTGAGCTCCCAGCGCCGAGCATGGCTCCGAGGGGCTGCAGGGCACAGCCCCCCGCACACCTGGGAGCCCACGCGTGTCCTGCGAGCCTCCCACCCTGCGGACCCTCCACCCGTGCCGGAGATTCCGCTCAGAGGCAGCGGGAAGGATCGCGGAGCGGATCGCCCGGCTATTGACGGGGCTCCGCAATCGGAGCCACGGGGGGAGCGCTGCCCAACAGCGGAGACCCTTTGGAAGTGCCGAGTGGAAGGCGGCAGGTTTTCCTTCCCACACCCCTCCTTCTCTGTTTGGGAGAAAGGAGTTGCCCAAGCTGATCATGAGACTTTTCCACACTTCCCAAAGAGGCTCCTGAAGTTGTGGCACTGCATCCCTGCGAGCCCGGGGCAGCCAGTGCAGCGCAGCCCCTCCGTGGGCACACACAGCTCTGGAGATGGAGAATGAGGCTGGCAAATCTGTGGACAACCAAATGGACAAATACATGTAATAATTTGGAACTTTTATTTCTCTCTTTGATTTTTTTTTCTCCCCTCTGCTTCCTTTTTCTCCCTGCTTTCTCCTGCATTTATCCCTACGCTGGCTTAGCTGTGTTGTTAATTCTTTCTTACCCTCCCCGATTTAGAGTTACAATAATGGGGAAATCAGAAAGTCAAATGGATATTGTGGAAAAATCGACCAAATCTGGGAAGAAGCCCTGGAGCTTTGTGGCGATGGGGCTGGCTGTCCTGCTGCTCCTCATGACTTGTGCTGCCGTCGCCCTGGTGATCCTCTATGCCAGCAGCAGAGGTAAGAACCTGGGAATAATCCTCCTCTGACCTCTGCAAACAGCATACAAGTCTTTTTTTTTAAGAGATAAATGACAATAAAAATTCTGGGGGGACAGTGAGGTCACCTCTGCCAGGGACGTGGCTGTCTCTGCCTTGTTGCCAGCTCGTGCACAGACATTATGTTGGATTTTACTTAATTTTTAAATGATGTGGTGTAAGACTGTGTTTTTTATGAATTCTATGCATTTGATTGACTTCAGCATTGTTTTGACAAAGATGATGCGATGTTTAGGGGGAAGGTGTGTGTCTGTGTAAAGATTGATATTTCCTTATTTTATAGAAGGACAAATTGCTTATTACAATTTAAAAGCTTTAAAAATTGCCACTTGCTGCTGAGGAAAGGGAGACTTTCTAAATATTCCATCAGGCAGCTGGGTCTTTAAGTGTGATTTGGTTCAGTGACTTTAATGCAAATGTCTTACCAGGGGCCTGACACTGAGGCACGTTATTTTGAGGTGTTTTGCCTAAACATTTCAACTGCAGAGCCCACTTACTAAAACTGAAGTTTTCCCATCAGTGCACGAAGTGCAAAGTCCCACTTTAAAATCCTGTGAAACATCAAATGGTTGGGAGCAGCATCGCCCTGTCTTTGTCACTTCCATTAAAGCCTCTTGGATTTGCATCTTTGCTAAAACACTGGAGAATAAAACTAAGGCAGGAATAGCAAAAGTGGAGCAAGGCACTGCTGTCTCCTTCCCCTGTCTCTGCACTCCCTGCTGCAGGGAACTGCATTTTCAGCACTTGTAAGGGAAACACTGCACAATTCTGAGCAATAACTCATGGGAAAAACCTTTTTATTGTTTACTCCTTTTGCTACCAGCACTTGAACATTAGATGAAATCTGAGCGTTTGGTATTCATAAAGTTCATCAGAAAGTTTATTCTATCAGCTCAGGAGATGAGAGGGAAAAAAATCCCCAGAGAAAGGTCCTAGAGAGGGAGTTTCTGTATCAAGTACTGAGCTATGCAGGGTTTTCCTGCCTGAATGCATAAAAGATTTGAGAAATCTGTGCTTCATTTTCCTGCTTTGGTTCAGACAATCCAGAATTCAGGTGTTAATATTGGGCCAAATGCTGGTCTCATCCAAACCGATGGGAAGAGTCTGTGCATGTAAAGCCAGTTACATTTGTTTACTGGAAGTCTTATCTGTAAGAAAACATTCCTAAAATCTAAATATTTTGCAGGCTGGCACCTGCAATTAAACTTTCCCTGGAGTTGTTTCCCAGATTCAGGCATCCCTGGGCAATAGCAGTGCCAGGCACTGCAGAGCTGATGTGCTGCTTGTCCTGTGCTGGTTCCTCCCACCCAAACAGAGGGAGTTCAGCTCTGACAGGAGCCCCTTTGTGCCTCTGGGCCCTCTGAGCACACCCAGCTCACCTTCTGCACCAGGGGACACCCAGGTGTGGGCACAGCCTGGAGCAGCCACGAGCTTTAGGAAATTCCAGGTAGGAACTGAGCAGAAGACACTTCAGCCTACACCCTTTTAGGTGAGTGTCTGCATGCCCTGTTTGGGTCCCAAACTGAGGCAGTAAGAGCTCTTCAGGCTGTTCCTGCAGGGGAAACATTTTTTTATTCGCTGGTTTTGTCCCAGTGCTCCCCTTGGTTCTGTTTTGCTGTCATACCTGAGCCCATTCCCAAAGCTCAGCCAAAAGCCTGAAGTCTCAGACTCACCAAGGGAAAAGCACTTATGGCACAGATTAGTGTAACATAAATCCCACACAGCAACAGGAGCAGCATTCATGTGATAGAACCAAGAATGTTACCCTGGGATTGCTTTTCTAATTTCACTCAGATGTTAATTTTGAAATGTGGATGGGACACTGGATTGTTCACTAAGAGCACATTCAGATCTGCCCCTTCATCTTTGTGCATCCTTGATCAGGATGGCACCACCCAGCTGCTAACAAATAATTCTGTTTAGCTAGCAATTAGAAATTCAAGTAGAAAGTTAAATTAGAAAAATAAGAGGATCACCTGTCCTGCCTTACATTATCTCCTTTTCTATACAGAGAGGCATATATAGGCTTTGTGGTTCAGGGAGAGTATTTTTGTTGTGCTCTCACAGAAGAGCACTGTGGTGCATGGAACAGGGCTCTGGGTACAGCAGTAATTCCTGTAGTTCTGGTAATGCTGACTGGGATTTTTATCTGTGTTCCCAGCCAACCAAAACACTGAAGCTCTCACAGCAGAGCAGTTGTGCAGTTCTAGACAGTTTGGGGACGCTTGACATCCAAGGAAGTTTTCATATCCAGAAAACCTCACCTAAATAAGCTAAAAGAAAATATAGGAAGAATGGAGTAATATTTGGGTGATCGCAGAAAAGGAAGCAGACAGGGCTGAAGTCACTGGGGTTTGGACCTGAAGACACCACGCTCTCAATCTTTCCATCACACCCACTCGTACATCTCCGAGCCTCTTCACAGCTCCCTCTCAGCTACGCTCTACAAATATTTACCAAACTCCAAATCTCAGCACTTGTTGGAAAGGTTACAGTCTGAAGAACATTTCAACACTTACTGTAGCTGACACATCAAATCAGTCAGCAGCTTCTTCAGGCAGCTTGGTTACAGACAACTTCCATCCTCACCTAATTGCTGGTCCTGTAATGTCTTGTTTCACTGATGTCTCGTTCACTTTCTGGCTCCCCAGTTCCCTTCTCCAAAGGCAGATTCACAGATATTTATTTCTGTGTGCCTGCATCCCCCCAGGTTGTCACTGTTGGCTGTTAGGAAGCTCAAGGTCATGTTCTGCTCTTTCCTCTTAGTCAGGCTGAAAAGAGATTAAAACCCAGCCCTTGGTCTGACAGCACCTTGCTCTTGAGGGTTTCAAAACCCACATTTTTCTCCTTAATTTCCTATGCTGTGAATGCAATTTTTGTGCACTTGAATAATAGATTTACAAGAACCTGCTGACCAGGAGCAATATCTGAGCTGGCCACTGGCACTCAGAGGAGGCTGTGGCTGAGCTCTGCCTCCTCTCCTGCTCTGGTCCCAGTCACTCTTTGATGTCAGGAAGGTTCATTAATTAAAAGCAGCTACTCAGAACAGACAGGGAATTTAAAGAAGTGACAGCTAACACACAAGTCATGATGATAGTTGGGTGGCAAGGCTCTTCTCAGTCACAGTCAGATGGACCTAAATGAATGTACTGAAGGTGGAATAAAGCTAAACCCTTGTGTTCTGGGCTCCTTTTGAAGACACTGACACCTGGCACAGACCACCCTCCCTGACAAAGAAAACCTGAATTTGGCAATTATGTTGTTTGTTGCAAACAATTCTCTGTTTTAATAGCAAAAAGGGCAGCTTGCAGTGCCAACAGCACTTCCAGAGAGGAGAGCTGAGGAACAGGGAAGGTGCTGGGAGGTAAAGCTCCCACATGGTGACAACTGTGGCTCTAATTGTTCCCACATGTGCCATCCCCAGCCATCTGTGCTCCTCAGAATGCACAGTGGGGAAACACGAAACACAAGCTGTGAGCTCCAGAGCCCCACAGAACGATTTGCCTCGCTTTTGTTGTCTAAAAAAAGGAGCTTCAGTTAAGGCTGTGAAAAGCGACTTGTATTTAAAAAAAAATAAAAATAAAATATTATCACTCAAAAGCTGAGCTGCTGAAGGGGACTGGAGGGCTCTACACAACTCAGGAGTTATTCTTACCTCCTGCTGCTGGCCAGGGAATGTGACAATGTGCAGTGGCTTCTTGTAAAGTCAGATTAAGACAATAAAATTCTCCACAGTGGGCTCAGAGGGGTCTGAAGCAAGTCCCAGCTCTGCTGTCTTTCAGCTGAGCAGTTCACTTTTGAAATGGCATCTGAAGTGCTGAATTTCCCTCGTCTTCTTCCATTTCGAGCAGTCCCACAGGCAAGGTCATTTAATTAGGTCCATTAAACTTATCTTCCCTGATCAATTCTCTGATGATGCTGCATCAGACTGAAATGGATGTCAAAGCAGGAGCCTCTACGTCACTGTAACTCAACCAGGAATGGCTAACCAGGGAGGAAAATAAACACAGAATTACTTGTATTTATACTGAAAAGTTGGGCTCTTGTTTTAGCAAAGGAATTTGAGAAAACGAAGTGCAGAGCTGTCTGACTGAGACTGCAGGAGGTGCATTTTATGTTTGATTGCAGTTATTTGAAGGTGCAGGTGACAGAGCCTCAGCCAAGTGGCCAAAGACCAAACAAATCTATTGTAAAGCAAAGCAGGGCAGTGCAGCTCAGCTCATCCACATCGGGTTGGGTCTGTGTCAGGAAAGGGACTGAGGAATACAGGACATAATTGATAGAAGAACAAAGGGGACCCTTTCCAAGGTAAACCGAGAGCCCCTCACCAGTTTCTCATGATCTGGTTTCATGGCAGAGTTTCAGAGCCCGGAGTGTCCCAACCAGCTCTGCCTTCCCTGGTTCTCCAGCTCAGTTACAGCTTCCCAATCACCAGGGCTTTGGGAAGGGAGGGGAGTCTGAGCCTTGCTGAAAGCAGTTGGGTCCTGGAAACTGAAGTTAGACACTGTCAGGTTTTATTAGAGAGGAGCTTTGATTAAAAATAAATAAATAAGAAAAAAGGCTTCGTTTGAGTCCTGCCTGGTCCCTGAGAAACAATGAAAAGCACAGCACTCTTTTAGAACAGGTATTTCCTTCTCACCTTGCCCTTTGTTCTTGCTCCTTTATGGAGAGTTTCCATTTGCCTTTGAACTACTCCTGTCCCTTCCCAAAACCTTTATTTCTTTTTCTTGGAAATACCCTGAGCTTTTAGGTTTGGGTTTGCTGAATGTTTCATTAATAGAGAGTTTAGAAAACTCCACAAATTTGGCTTAGCTTCGTCCAGTACAAAAAACCCCAAACGCCTGACACAAACACCCCCCCCCAAAAATAAGAATAAAATAAAAAAGACTTCATGTTTTACATGTATTTTGCTGATCCCATATTTCATGGCCAGAGCCCAACCCCAGACACACAGTTATTCTCATGCAGATGTGCTCTCACACAGCACGACGTGCTCAGCTGAGCTGCCATCGCAGTGGGGGCTTTTTATGTCGCTTCCACTGATGAACTTCAAAGCCCTCTTTTCTTCCCCACTGTTTTATTTCTCTCTGAATTACTGTAATCTTGTTTGCTCTCATGTAAAGCACTTGCTTGCATTGAAAGGAGTTTTTTAGTAACTCTTTTCTGCCAACATCCCCAGTGTAAGGGTCAAAAAGAAGTTTAAAAAATGGCTAATCCTGTTGGAAAGTATGAACTTTTGTTTTCCAGTTTGGAACTGAGTAGTTGTCTATTTAACATAAGCTAGTCCAGTTTCACAAGTGAGAAATTTAAACCATCAGGCTTAATTTCCTTCTCCCAGAGCCAAGACCACTCCTCAGTCTGGGGGGCTCAGATTCCCCCCATTGCAGCTCTGCAGTGAACAGCACATTCCCTTTGGACTCAGCACCACAAATGACACATGCACAGGCTTTTTGTGGATCTCCTGCACTGGAAGAATGTCCCAAGCCAAGACAAAGTACTCAAAACCAGAAAATTAATACCAAGATCAGGACTTCAGTGGCCTTTTCCACACCCATCTCAGAGCAGAACAAACCTGAACACAGATCCACAGTCTCCTGCTTTCTGTACTATTTCATCAGCCCTAAACATTCCTGATGAGGGAACAACCTGCTGAGCAGCAAGGATCAACCTCAAAGGGTGTATCTGAAACTGGGACCAAACACAAGCCTGTTACTCCCCAACACACACATACTCTGAGAAGTAACATTAATTTCTTTTCCTGATTTGATCTTTGTGACTCAAAGCAGTGTGAAAGAATAATCCAGCTCTGGGCTTTTCACCCTGTTTAAACTTCTTTGAAGATCATGAGAGGGTTCAGAGGCTCAAAGCATCTTAGTAGATTGTCTAGAAGGGGATCTTGTAGCTTCAATTTGTGCCAGAAAATCTGTGGAGGCAACAGGTAGAATAAGTGGCCTTATTCGCCTTCCAGGAGAGTTAAAACTCCCTGTCAAGACTGTGGTAATGCTGCTGCCAATAAAGTTTCCTCTTAAATCTCCAGACAAAAGATTCCTTCACAGCTCTCATTTGATATCTTTGACTGGCACTGATATTCTCTCATTTGCTCTCAAACCAAGCAGAGCTGTCACTGAAACTGGGTTCTGATGAGTGACTTTGGTGGCAATTTTCTTCCAAAACAACTAATTCCAGATGCTTTCTTGTCCCCCTCCTGCAGGAAATCACTATGGCACCAACTCAGGCAACATATGCACCACACCTGGATGTGTGACAGCAGGTAAGGAGGTCACTGGGAGGGATTATTGCCATGGGGATGTTTTATGCATTGGTATGAACCCAACTAAAAGGTAATTCAGGCTTTAAGGCTGAAGCACTTGAAAATGAATGAGATTCCCCTTGGGCAAGGAGTATCATTCATAAGGAAGTAGCACAGGAAAATTGCCAGTATGGCCAACAGCTCTCTGGCCTGAGCCACAAGCACATGGATTGACCAACAGTCTCTATCTAAGTATGATAAGAATCCCTTTAGACTCAATTTTCTCTCAGTGAATGCATTCTACATATTCACCTTCTTATTTTTGGTACCCACACCTCAAGAGAGGTGAGACTCCAGCAGGGATGTTCCCAATTCCCCCCTGGAAACGCTGGTTTCTCAGGCAGGTACCTGAGCTGGAGCCCAGGGGAGCCCTGGGCAGCACCTCAATCCCTGCAGGGCACTGTGCTGGGGGAGGGTGCTCTGCCATTCAGATGCTTCCCTGCATTTTTAAGCAGAAAATGGGATCCTTCAAGTCATAAAACACAGGAGTGAGTCTTGCCAAGCAGCTCCTTGCAGGTCTTTGGCAGTGCCAGAGATGACTGTGGAATTCAGCTCTCCCATCCTGATACCCAGCTGCCAGAATAATCCAGAAC
This sequence comes from Campylorhamphus procurvoides, assembly GCA_013396655.1. Lineage (NCBI taxonomy): Eukaryota > Metazoa > Chordata > Aves > Passeriformes > Dendrocolaptidae > Campylorhamphus > Campylorhamphus procurvoides. Next base: position 19,242 of record WBMV01002667.1, on the reverse strand, counting down.
ATGGACCCAACAGCTGACCCGTGCAAGGACTTCTACCAGTACGCCTGTGGGGGCTGGCTGAGCAGGCACGTCATCCCAGAGACCAGCTCCAGATACAGCATCTTTGACATCCTGAGAGACGAGCTGGAGATCATCCTGAAAGGTAGGGATGAGGTGGCTCTCTCCTCACACACCTCTGTTTGGTCTCAGGTGTTACTGACTCCACATTACACAGAGAAATAAACTTGCAGAGAGAAGTGGGAATTGGCATTTATTTTTCTCTGGTCCTTTAATCTATGCATCTCTTACTACACCCATTTTGTGGGAACATCGTGTTCCCACTAAAAATGAGCCACAGGTGGTTTGGTATCAACTTCAAAAGGAGCAGGACAAGCTGCCTGCACATCCTCCCTCCTGACACTTTTGCCATTAATAGCTCCTCTAAAGGGCTCTCCAGTTCTAGTAATTGCAGCCCACAGACACAAGTGTTTATCATAGCCCTGAATTCTCAGGGGTTTCTGTGAAATGATCAAAGCTCTCCAGGGCAGAAATCTCATGGCAATGGTTCCTTCCCCAGGTGTGCTGGAGACTTCAGATCAAGGGGACAGAGAGGCATTTCAGAAAGCTAAAATCCTTTACAAGTCGTGCATGAATGAGAGTGAGTCTCTTCTTGTTCCATTGATTCTCTTGTTCAGTACTAAGTGTGCAGAAGTGCCAATGTTCTGTGAAGTCCAGTCAATATCTGTCTAATCTTTGTGGCCTTGCCTGGAAAGTTCATCTTCAGAGGGATGAAGGTGCCTTGCCACTTCATTGAGACTTAATGTGCAAATCTGGGATGTGGAAAGGATGGAGGATGGGTATGGAAGGAAAACCTTCCCTTCAGAATGCACAAACCTGTCCCAGTTCATCCTTTCCAAACCAACTCAGTAAAAATCCACACTGGAATCACAGAAGTATTTTTATTACTTTTCTGAAGACTAATGCAGGAGACAGATGGTTTCATGGTGTCCCTTATTTTAGTCTATGACCAACTCAGTTTCAGATTTAAACTTTTAAGCCCATTACCTGTTTTTCTCTGAAAAAGATAAAGTATTTGTCTTTTCTCTCTCAGGTCTTATAGAGCAACGAGATTCTTTGCCTCTGCTCGAGGCCTTAAGGATGGTTGGAGATTGGCCAGTGGCTTCTGCAGACTGGAATAAGACCAAAGGTAATGCTGGGCCTGAAAGGGTTCACTAATGTACAGCCAGAACTCTTTACTGCACCAGGGAGGCCACTGCCACTGAATTAAATCCTCCATTCTCAGTTTTATTTCATAAACAGAAGTCAGGGTGACACATATATATAACACTTACATATATATATATATGTATATATATAGAAATAGATCTAAACTATTTTAGCACAGCAAACTGTACAACTTCCATCAGTCCTGACACAGATGGATAAATGGTGTTTATTCTCCCTTTTATGTCCCAGAGCCAAGCTGGAGCATGGAAGAAAAACTCTCCATAATGAACTCCAGGTTTAACAAACGTGTCCTCATCGACATGTTCGTGTGGAACGATGACCGGGACTCCAGCAGACACATCATTTATGTAAGCCAAAAATTACAGGGGATTATTTATATCCCAGAGCCATCATGGAGAGTTATTTACACTGCAGACAGATGAGCTTTCCATAGCACAACACTGGCAAAGTGCAGGCAACAGCTCTGCACCCCAAGTGACAGCCCTGTCTCAAAGACATACTGGGAAACCTTTTTGGGCAGCGTAATTTTGGTTTTGGTAAAAGAAATACAAATCAGTGGAACTTTGCTGATTTACAGCATTTAAGGGCTGTAAATTCTTGGGACTTACAAAATCATGGTGAGGTTTAATCTATAGCAGGAAGGCATGGGTTTAAAATACATGAGTAAGATTTCAGAGTTTGTTCGTGAATGGTTCTGCAGGAAGTCCAGCCCTCAAATCAAACGACTTAGAAAAGTTGCTGAAATTTATTCTTGGATCTCAGTGATTACTGAAAGATTTTGCTCAGTAACCCACACTAAGATCCATCCTGTCCTTCCCTAAAAATCCAGAGACAGAAGTTGTACCTGCCATCTCTCCTCAGTTCTTAGAGAGCTGAAACTCTCTGGCTGTTTGGCAATAGTGTTATTGCAGTGCTGGAAAATGCAGCATTTTGTGTTGCCTCTCAAGGGGTCCTTTGGACAACCCCAGTTCCTGTTCATCACTAACCAGAGAAATGTTCTCCTTCAGATTGACCAGCCAAGCTTGGGAATGCCATCCAGGGATTACTACTTTAATGGGGGCAACTATCAAAGAGTGAGTATTCCTTGAAATTTTTTCACTGTATACCACTAAAACAACTTCCTTACTTTTCCCTATGCTCTGAAAAACTCAAATATATGAATCCTCATGGCATGTAACAATCTGAATTAGATAGTGACATTCAATGCTACCATTTTTTCCTAATTATGCCAAAATTCTGTAACATTTGCAAAAGGACTGAAGAATTGCATATATACCAAGCCTCCTCAGAATTGGACAATTCATAAAGGATGTTATGGGAAAATAAAATCATGTTTTATATCTCAAACAGTCTCTAATTTTGAAGGGCAGGTTCACGTTTTCAGTGCAGGTTGTCTTGGATTCCCTTATATCTCCCCCTAAATCCACTGGTACTCAGTTAGTGAGAATCTGCTCTACCCTTTTCCCAGAATTAAATGGAAATTGTGAGAGATGATTTTCTAGCTGCTTTTCTCTGCCAATGCTCGGGGCAAAAACACTGATTGTGCAAAAACACTGTTTCTGTAAATACACAGAAAGCTGCTGCAAACAGAGCCAGATAATTTATCCATTTCCAAGATGAAAATACTGCTTTAGTACATTGTATCTCCCTCAATTATGTCATGCTAACAAAGAGCATTTGCAGCCCAACATCAAACCAATTTTCCTAACAAGAATGGAAGGGAAAACAGAGGGACAACAATCAGCATTTGGGACTCTTTTGTCTCGTGGTTGTAAAGGCAGATGAAAACATCAGTGGGAAGAATTTCCTTCTTGCATCAGTGTATTTGACTATATTCTCATATATAATACATCTTAAATACGGCCCTGGGAAGTTTATACAAGATTGTTTCCACTCCTTCTGGGCCCCCTAACAAAGCCATCTCCTCGTAGCTGTGTTGGGAGCTGCAGGACCAGGAATCTGCCCTGTACCTGTACAGCAGCACTTCCAGCAGAAAAGAGGGATATTTATGCACTGGTCCATGAGGATCAGATGTAGATTGACTTGTAGGAGGGAGAAAATCAGGTGCAGTGCAGAGACAATCCCAAATTAGCAAAAGAAAAGCAGCTCTGCTCGATACAGCTTTAATTTGAAGCCATGAAGCGGCGTGGCCGAGGCTGTGTTTTTAATCCTAATGACTAAGAAGGAGACACAACCCCTTTTTATTTTCTATTTACCAGCTCGCTGCCCCCAGACAATGACCCAGCTCTGATGACCCAAACTCCCCCTGTGCTTAGTCCAGCATCCTTTGGCAAAGCTCCTCCTGAGGCCTGGGGGAGTCTGGCCTGATTAAGGGCTCAGCGTTCAGCCTAAAACCACAAATCCTCATCTTGTAAGTGCCCAAACCCAACTTCACAACAGTTACTGTGTTTATCTCATTTCCAAGGTCTGTAGAGGAAGAAAAAGGTGCTAAAAGAACAGGTAACATTAAGTTTTCCTGTACCAGAGGATCAGCACTCCCTCAGCAGCCAAATAGCTTTTCAAGGCAAAAATCAGAGAAAACCTCCAAAGGTGTCACTGGGAACTGTCTTAGACAGAGCCTTTCTCAGGCAGTTAAAGCAGAGTGGAGAAGATTTCTGGTATTACTCTCAGAGAACTCAAACCTTCCACATTCACTTTGAGATTTTGGCTGGTGGGGATCTCTGTTCTCACAGAACAACTCAAAGCCTTCTCTTTGCTCAAGAAGCAATTCTGAGTCAGAATGCCAGCAAGGTGGATTGCACAGGGAAGCAGAGAGGGTGTTTGGAGGATGGCAACTGCCCTGTGGGGTATAACAGGATGAACTGAGGTCCAAGGTGTGGCAGGAGTGTCTATTACAGGGCAAAAAATACACAGTACTGTACACACCCTCTGTTTCCTGGTGCAGGTGAGAGAAGCTTATCTGCAGTTCATGATCACCATTGCCAAAATGATCCGGGAAGACAAGAACGTGTCTAGGGATGACTCCTTTGTCCAAGAGGAGATGGCAAAGGTCATGGAGCTTGAAACAGAGATTGCAAATGTGAGTACAGAGAACAAGGACTTCTCAGGACCTTGGGGGACAAGGGGTGAGGGGGAAGAGGCTCTTGCAGAAAACCCACAGCCTGCAAGATAGGGGCAGGAGGGCTTTTTGTGCCATGAGCAGCCCAGAAATCAGACCCTGTGTCTCTAATTGTCTGCTGAGTACACTGCTGGGTGCTGCTCCTGTCCTAGCTGTATTTATGTTTGGAACTCTTCTAAAGCAGGATAATCCATCTTCTGCTAAACATACACTGTGATAACACCAGGGCTCACTCTCCTTGAATCCTTAGAAATCTGCAGCACCTTAAAAGTCTCCCAGAGCTTGTTCTGCCACTCTAAAGAGGACAGAGGGAACCACCTGGCTCAACATGCCACTAAAACATTATTGAATAGCAGGGACCAGAGTTCCTGCACTGAAATTTAGAAAGCAGCACTGGGCACCATCAAATGAGCTTCCTTTCTCCCCAGAAAAAATGGTTTCTTTGCAAATGGTTTGAGTGTGTATTTGTGCCCATGCATGTGATTTCAGCCACTGATATTTCTGTCAGTGGGTTTCAGTAATAACCTTGTAAATGTCTTCAGGCAACCACTCCAGCAGAGGAAAGGCACGATGTGACTTTGTTGTACAACAAAATGACCTTAACAGAGCTACAGGAGAAGTTTGCATTGAATGTAAGTGCTTAATGAGCAGTCTCATCCTTTCAGTCTCTTAATTCCAATGGAAATTGGAAACAGCTTTGTGAATTTATCAGTGATTCAACAAAGAGGTATAAAATAAATCTCATTCTTAAGCTTGTCTTCAGAGTCTCATAAAAAGCTTTTTTTCTACTGAACAACCCTACAGCTACATTCAAACACATAAAACTGTAAAAAATCTTGTTACAAGGCACTTGAACACCCACCATTGACATGTCTCTCTGTCTGCCTAGGACTTTAACTGGACCTTCTTCATCCAAGGTGTCATGTCTTCAGTAAGTGTCCAGGTTGACCCCGAAGAAGAGGTGGTTGTATATGGCATGCCCTACCTGCAAGAGCTGAAAGCAATTATCTCCAAGTACTCAGCAAGGTAAAGACACTGGAGAATATACACTCAAAAGTCACACAAATATAGTGGAAATGTCAATTATTGGACCTCCTTTCTAGCCCTGCCAAAGCTTCTCCAACAAACATAACACCCCTGTAAAATAGGGGAAAAGTCTTTGAAGGTTTTGGAGTCTCAAAGTGCTTCAGTTCCAAGTGTCTCACCTGCTGCTTGCTTAGAAAAGCTTAAATAGGAAGCGAAAAAACACATCCCAGGCTTAAGCCTTGTCACATTCTAGAAGGAAAACCCATAAGAAATTCAGCCCTGAACAGACACAGCAGTCCAGTCCTCAGGCTGGGCAGTTCCAGTTAAATGGGAACAATCACCTGCAGATGCTGTGAGCCCCATGGTGGCCAGCAATCCCTTCCTTCCTTATCTCCACCCAAAACTGAGACACACCCCCCCACTGCCCACACTGGTGCTGGTTTCACAGGGATTAAGCTCAGCTCTGCTTTCCCACACAGCACCATCCAGAACTACCTCATCTGGCGGCTGGTGATCGACCGCGTCAGCAGCTTGAGTCGGCGCTTCAAGGACGCTCGGGCAAGCTACAGGAAGGTACTTCCCCTCCTCCCAGAGAGCACAGTGCTGCAAGAGAGCCCAACAGCTCCAAAACAAGTCCTTGTGGACACCAGAACCATGGCAGTGGGGTTGAACTAGATGAGCTTTGAGGTCCCTCCCAAACCAAGCCATCCCACAACTCCATGGTTATGCCATATAATCCCCAAACGAACCCAGGAGCAGCAACAAAACCTTTGTCTCACTGGGCAAGGATTAGGAGGGGCAGAGGCAGGACTAAAGCTGTGTTTGGTGCTGCAGGCTCTCTACGGGACGACGCTGGAGGAGGCGAGGTGGAGGGAGTGCGTGAGTTACGTCAACAACAACATGGAGAACGCGGTGGGAGCGATGTATGTCCGGGAGACATTTGCTGGTGAGAGCAAGAGGATGGTATGTAGTTTACCCTTCATACTACTGTACATCCACCATGCCCACAGGGCCCGTTCCCTTCCATCTGAGCACCCAAACTGCTTTGGCTGGGAAAGGTGACCCCCAGCCACGGGCCTGAAGGAAAGAGAACTCATTTATGATGATCTTTTAAATGCTGAGTACTGTGGTCTAGAGCATCATCCTTCAGCAGGAAGCTCTTCACCTCTCCTTAGCTGTGCCTGGGAAATGTAAACCATGTAGATGACTCATGTCTTCCTAGTTCTCCTCTAGGTCCGAGATTTAATAGAGAAGATCCGTGAAGTGTTCGTGGAGACTCTGGATGAGTTACAGTGGATGGATGAGGCATCCAAGGAGAAAGCTCGGGAGAAGGTCAGAGATAACAAAGGATTTCAGGATTCCCTTAAAAATATGAAATATTTGGAATTTTGTAGTATCTCTACTTCCAGTTCCCCTACAAAAGAGAGGAAAAGACTTTGATGTTCACTATTGCATTATCTTATTACATGTCCTTTCCTTTTAATCCTGTGTTAGTCCACATCAGCTATAATGGCAATTGGATGCAATGCAATCCCCAGGGAAAACATATCAAACTTTTCATTGTCCTTAGGACCATCAGCACCATTCCAACAGCAAGAGGAAAAAATGAACTATTCTATTCAATAAAGTATTGAAACTCCATAAAAAAAACACGACACACCAACAAAAGCCAGAATTAAGGGGAAATATTAAATTCTTTTCTTCTAGGCAATGGCAATCAAAGAACAAATTGGCTATCCAGATTATATTTTGGAAGATCAGAATGAAAAATTGGATCAGGAATATGCCAATGTAAGTATTCTGTGCACATATCACTAAGTAGCTCAAGATAAAAGGCTGCACTTGTTTTCTTACCCCTTGGAATTCTTATATCTGTACAACTGCCCTTTCCAAGGACATTAAAATGAACATATTAATAGATAAATGCATGTCAAGAGCCAACTTTCAGTTGATACCATGCAATCAAAAACCATTATTTAGAGGATACATTCAGTGTTATGACAAGTCCCTCTTTCTGCACAGCTTACTAACATACTTGGAGCTCTGTTCCTTCAGTTAAACTTCAGTGAATACAATTACTTTGAAAACATCCTGGAAAACCTGCGAGCTGGAGCCCAAAAGAGCTTGAAAAAACTTCGAGAGAGAGTTGACCAAGATATGTGAGTTCCCAGCCAGCATTTTACAGAAGCAATCCAAATCCTGGATGAGTGGTGAGGGTGCTCAGGTCATGCTGTGGGCAGCTGAGGATGCTTGGGGCTGAGGCAGTCAAGGAATCAAACAGGTAGTTCAGTGGCTCTTGCAGCAGAAATCCATCCAGTTCCCTTGGAATCTCTAATCCTTCCTCAAGCTGTTTCACATTCAGAAGTGACATTGAAACTACTTCACACAAAAGCAGTGCCAGACCTTTCTGAAACCCAGCAAGGAGGGGAGGAGGGAAACAATATCGTGGAAATTCTCCATCTCAGTGTTGGGAGGAGCTGGTGACAGTCACCACATTCCACACCAGCGTGGCTGTTCAACATCGAGGGGAAAAGCATCTCTCACTGTACCTTGGAATGGTTTTGTATGAGAGATGCCCATAGAGGAGCCACCAAGTATTTCCTGGTATCAGGATTCCTTTACAGCTGTGCTCAATGCACCTTCTTCCCTACATTAACCCTTCCCTTATATAGTTTCCTTATCGGGATTTTCCTCATCCTTATAAGGAAATTCTACTTCTTTATATATCAGTATATATATTCCTTATTTTATAGGTCTTTAAAAAAAAGAAAACTCCTGACTAACTGTGTGCAATGTTTATTTTCAGATGGATTATTGGAGCTGCAGTGGTCAATGCATTCTATTCCCCCAACAGGAACCAGATAGGTAGGTCTAAACAGGTGCATGGAACGACTGAACCATCTTTATCCCCACAGCGGTGCAGCTCTGCACCCAGAGGCAAAGCTGCCCGTGCCCTTAACTTCCCCATCAGCTGTGTGAGTTTTGGCAGAGCTGTAGGGCTCCCCTTCCCTGTCCTGAGCACAGAAGATCTTCAAGCTTAAGGCACGGTGCCCCTGCCTGGCTCCCTGGACTCCCTGAGCTGGCCAGAAGCTCAGGTTAAGCCTGCAGGTGCTGCAGAGTCTCTGCTGCACTCTGAGCAAACAGGAGAGACAGCAGATAATTTCTCCTAGGAGTGCTTATTCAAATTTCCAGACTGCCAAGAAGTTCTGCTACTCGGGACTGACAGGTACCACAGAAGAACAACTCCCTGCCTTTTCTAGGTCAGGCAGCAACTGCACCCTGTGGGCAACTAAATCCTGCTCACTGGGCAAAGGGCAGAAGTGGAAACAGCCCAACCTGCCAACAGTCACAACAGAAAACTCATAGACTGAAGCAGGACAGATCTCCTGCCCCCCTGCCCTGATGACATCAAGCACACTTGGTGTCTGTAGGAATCCCTCCTGTGCATGTTGTTGATACCAGAAGATGATTTGTTGCTTTTTCTTAACCCAAATAAAGCAATAAAACACCCATTAGCTGCCCTATAAAATGGCTCTTGGACACAAACCGTGCCTGTCTCCAAAAGACAGCTCCTAAACATTTTGTTCTTGACTCACTGCAGCAAACAGTATGGACCAAATTAGGCTAAACTTAATGTAAATGATGCTCAGGTCTCAAACAGGGTGATACTGTAGCTGCAGATGTGCCAAATTAAACCTTTATTAACTTGTCATTTTCCATTTATCAAGAGAGAACCAATTTCATGGTAGGCATGAGCTTGTTTCTAATCATTTTATATTTTATGTTCCTTCCTGACCCTTCCACCGAGCAAACAATCTGCCTGCCAAGGATGCAAAAACAAAGCCACCTTATGGTTCCTGTCTGTCTCTCTCCCTCTCTGCAGTTTTCCCTGCTGGGATCCTCCAGCCCCCCTTCTTCAGCAAACACCAGCCACAGGCTCTGAACTTCGGGGGCATCGGGATGGTCATTGGGCATGAGATCACTCACGGCTTCGATGACAACGGTGAGGACATGCCTGGAAAATGTCATTATTTCAGCTCAGAGTCCTTCCAGGGTCAGGAATTGCAGTGCCAGACTGCTGGGACTGCAGATCCCTGCACACACGGTCACATCCCACGTGGTCCCTGCCTGGGAGCAATTCAGGCCCACTGGGAACACTCCACGGATGGTTTTGCAGGGAATGGTTCATGAACAAAGCAGGACACTCCAGAAAGAAGCAGATGTCAAAAATAAATGGAGGCAATGACAATTCTCAGGGAAAAACTTACTTTTGTAGCAGCATCAGAGCAGAAATACAAAGCAAGCAGATAACTGGGCTCCTAAAGTACAATGAAATCAGGGAGTGACATTCTTGGGACAGAAGAGTTGTCAGCAGTGTCTTGAAATCCCAGGAGATTTTGTTTTTCAACACAAATGCCTGAAATAAATTGAACTTTATCATCTTTTTTGAATACCATGTAGGAACCCAGCTGGAAATAAAATGAGGCTTTAGTGCTACACCCGAATTCAGGGCAGCTGACTGGACAGGAAATCATGGAAGAATAGAGGTCATCATTGATCTCATCCATTCCCTCATGACAAAGAGAATCAACTGTGCCACAAACATTTCTGAGCATCTAAACCAAAGCAGGAAAGAGTTTCCCAGGTGCAACCCTGGAAGAACAGTGGCTCCAACATACACTCACTGAAAACTTTGCTTTTTTTTCCCTTGGACTTCCCTGCAGGAAGGAATTTTGATAAAGATGGGAACATGCTGGACTGGTGGAGCAACTTCTCGGCGCTGCATTTCAAGGAGCAGTCCCGGTGCATGGTGCACCAGTACGGGAATTACACCTGGGAGCTGGCAGGGGGGCAGAACGTGAGTGACAACCATCCCACCCCACCCCACTCACACTGCTGGGCTTGGGCAGGAACAGCATGGCTGGGAACAGGCAATCCCTGCAGAGCATAAACCCCAACTCTGCTCTGGAAATTAGACACAAGAGCAGCCCAGAAAGCCCCGGATCTGTGTGCAGGGGTGTTCTGCCCAAGTCCTGTTCATGTGACATTCATAGACATTCTCTCTTCTAATCTACAGCTTTTACCCTCTGATTTTGTTCATTTTTGTCCTCTCCCTCCTTGCCCCAGCACAATGTCACTGCTTCCCTCTGCTCCAGACATGTCTGTCTGTGTTATATGATTGTGCTTTAGCCTGTGGTTCTCAAAGGTGCTGGTTTTACCAGAAATTGTCCTTTTTTACAGGTCAGTGGCATCAGCACGTTAGGAGAAAACATTGCAGATAACGGAGGAGTCCGACAGGCTTATAAGGTAACTCTCAAACACTCTGTAGTGAACTTCACCTGGGACCCAGCAACTGGGTGACCTACTCTGTCTGAAAAACATGACAATTAACATGTTATTACCATATTAAAAAACCTAAAGCCTCAGTTTGATATTGAGAAGCTTCTTGTCCCCATAGATCCAATCAGAGCAGGATCTGCCATCCTTGCCCCCAGGAGCAGCCCAAAGGTGGAGCTCAGGGTGAGCAGGGAATGTTCTGCCCTACAAACAACCCTAACAGATGTCACAGTAGAGCTTTTTTATCCTTGGTGTTTTGAGTATGGCAGCAGTGAAGGGTGTTTATAGCACACCCTGAATTTTCAGAAATCTAAACTGACAATTCTGACCCTGAGGGACAACATTCCAATTAATGACTTTGTTAGAATTGCTCTAAAAGCCATTATAGACGTGGAGGAGCAGAGTGGGATGACACAAAGTGCCTGCTTACAGAATCCATGGATGTTCTGTGGTGCTGGCTCTATTTTTACCTTCAGCTCTCTCCTTTGTTTCTTGTGCTTTGGGACTATCTCAGCAACTGAGAGGCTCCAGTAACAGAACATTGGGAATTAACCAGCTTGGAGACACATTAACTTGTCTCCATCATGTCAATATAGCCAAAAAAAGCAAATTGGCCAATTAATGTATAACAATAACAGGGAATGGATTTAACATTGAACAAGGTCGTTATCTGCTCTTTTATGAGAAGTTACCTGAAGAGAGAAAAATCATGACTCTAGAGCTGTGGAAGGGACTTAACACTTTATTTCCAGATACAAATTCCTGTGGAAATACTCAATAAAGTCAACAGAGCTTATGCTGACAGCTTTGTCATAAACTTCTCTGTACTGTTGGTATTAGAGAGGGAAAACCCACAGAAGTACAGAAGGGAAACAGACTGGGTTCATTCCTGTTGTGGCTAAAGCCTCCCACTCCAGAAAATAATTCAATATCCCTCTCCTGCTGCTTCTCTGAGTTGGATTTCTGATCATTTCCAGGCCTATTTGAAGTGGCTGGAACGGGAAGGGAAGGAGCCAAAGCTGCCTGGACTGAACCTGTCCCACAAACAGCTTTTCTTCCTCAACTTTGCCCAGGTAAGAACAGTCAGGGTTGTGCCTCTGGTGCTCAGACTACAGTTTATGTGATGGAGGAAACATCTGGGTGAAATCACATGCTGATGGATCTGTCCCAAAGCATCATACCTTGATCCAAAGCCTTGTAAAACAAAAACTATTTAGTAAATTATAGTATCTATTCTGCCTCTCTATAAAATCTACTCCAATGACACCATAGCAAACTGGGATGGCTCTTAGGAAAAACTTTGACAGAAAGCCGCCCAAATGAATTCCCTTTAATACTAACCCACCAATTATTAATGCTCCCTGTCCAGGTTTGGTGTGGCTCCTACAGACCAGAATATGCCAGCCAGTCCATAAAGACAGACGTTCACAGCCCTCTGAAGTACAGGTGGGTTTTACTGATTTACTAATAATTCTGTTCGCTCACCCCCTTGCACCAAGATAGCAGAGAAGGAGAGCTTTATATCACACAAGATAAACCTAGAATAACTTCCAGGATTTCCCCTGTGCTGGAGAGCACTTGGCCTGGTGAATTTGCCAGTCCATAGGGAATGGAGCAGGACCCAGACCCACTCTGTGCTGGTGTTTCTTTGCTCATATTACCTGCATTTCCTCGCATGAAGTGTCCCATATTCTGAACTGCAATCAAGTTTTGAGGCTCCAAACCCCATTCTGGCTCTCTGTTGCCCAGAGGATCAATCTCCACGTGCTGTCTCCATGTTAATGAGTCCCTTCTCCTCGTTTAGGGTGATGGGCTCCTTGCAGAACTTCGAAGCCTTCTCCGAGGTGTTCCGCTGTAAGAAGGGCACAGCCATGCACCCCGCGGGGAAATGCCGGGTGTGGTGACCAAAGGGACACGGGCAGAGTGACCCACGCTCCGGTGCCACCACGCACAGCTTGTGGCAAGGATGTGCCTGGTGTCCTCCTGCTCATGGAGTGGGAGCCACAGAGCCAGGGCACTGGGCTGTGCCAGCCCCACGGGAGGCACACGGGCATCACGGGCACCCAGCCGGGGCTGTGCCGGAGCCCACGGGCTGTGCCCGGGCAGAGCGACTGTTTCCAATGACATCCCGACTGTTATCGAGACACTGCATCAGGGCTACAAGGACTGGTTCCTAAAGGAAAAACAAAACCAACAACCAACCACAGATCTATTTTTCAGAAAGGAACGATAATTTTAGTATGTCAGCTCCACCTTCTGAGGCTGAGCAAACCTGTCTGAGATGTTTCACCCATCTGTTCCCAGTGTTCTGATCCCATTTCTGGTGCATTCTTCCCCAAACCAGGTTAGAGCTGCTGTAAACTCTGCTGTCTGTCCCCCTGCACTTTGCTTTGTTGTCAGAGATTGCTGTTTGTCGTGACATGTCACACAGTGAGCTCTATGTTGAGATGGCTGTTGCACTCTCCTCCTGCACTTGAGTTCCTCTGCTCCAAAGAACAACTTTCAAGTGAGGTATCACTAGAATTACCACATTTTAGGAGTACAAATTCTGTCTTCATGGTTCAATTACAGGGTCCCACCCTTCAGAGATATATTTAAAATGATGCTTATTCTTGTAGAAAGTGTATAAAATACTTTTTGCCAAATAGCAAACGTGTATCCATGGAAACAATTAAGCTGGTTTTAATCCTGTGCCTTTTCATTTTGCCATAGGCTATTTTTCAGTATTTACACTTGAAAATGTAACATGTATTAATTTTTAATAAAATCTGAAAGAAAAACAGTGGCCAGTTCAGCAAGGATTTCTCTATGGAGAAGGTTGGGTGGCTTTCCTTGATAAGCTGGTGGGTGGGAGGTCACACCAACAATGTCCTAACTCTGCAAAATCATTCAGCTCTGGAGATGAGCCCTTAGGACTTCTGGCCCATGCTAATGCTGCAGGGATAATTAAACTGTGCCTGGCAGGGTTTATTCCAAGTGATCATCACAGCACTTGGAAGTTCACTCATTTTTTCATCTAAATGTATCCCACATCCCACCTGCAGAAGGCTCTTCCCAGCTGTCACTTTGTGTGAGAGCCAAGTGCATAGTGCCCCAAGCTCCCATTACAGCCCCAACCTCCTGCCCTTGTAGCTCCCCTGCATTCCCACTCCTCCTGCCCTTGTACCCCCTCTTCATTCCCACTCCCCAGTCACAGCCCCACATCACACCAGCCACTGATGATCTCAAGTGAAACGGGACTGCAGAGAAGAGACAGGCTCCAAATGCTCAGGAAATGGCACTGAATTATTACTGACCACTGTGTTACTTTTCCACCACCATAAAACACTTCAGCCTGGTGGGAAATCCTGTAGCCAGAGGTGTTTTGCTGCATTTTAGGCTTGTGGGCAATTAGGCATCAGAGCAGCTTTAGTACATCCTCAGGAAAAGAAGGATGATCCCGATGTTTTCCAGAATGAGGAACACCAAGCCTTTCCTTCTCTCATGCTGCCATCTGGTGACAAATCCGACTCCAGCTTCTAAAATCACCAAAGGACACATCCAACAGGAGCAGACTTTTTCAGGCTCCATCGAACACACTCTTGGTGCACACATTAAACACCCTGCTGTGGCAGCACCCAAAAAATTCATTTCTGGTTGGTAGGTGGGCAATCCTGGTCAGTGCTGCACCTCCTTCCCTGGTTGTGCAGAGCTCCCAGCCCAGCTACAGCAGCTCCTGCCTGCAAGGCAAGTCACTGAAACTCATAACTATGGGGCTAGAGAACAGGTATTTCTTTGCAAAAACACCTTTGGAGCAATTGTTGCCTAAAGAGTAATAAACCTCTCCTTTTAATGACAAACTTACTAAACAACTGAAAAGTTTAACTCCTTTCCCTCCTTAAGATAAATTAAGATTCTTAAGAACCGGCTTTCGTGGCTGTTTATTTAGAAGTTCACAGTAAAACAGTAACATCAAATACCTCAAGATCTTGAAAGTTTGCTCAAAAAGCTTTTTATTCAACAACAAACCCTTCATGCAGGAGTGTTGCAGAGACAAGAAGGGGTTAACAATTTGTAAATTCTACAGTTGGAAACCATCCAGTGTTAATGAACCATTAACCAGCTAGTAAAGAACTTACCCAAGTGAAAAAAGGTGAGCAAAAAATTTGTACTTTCCCAATTCCTATCGTTACTGCTCATTGCAACCCAGCCAGGAGGTCAGACCAGCCACAAACCAGCAAACCCAAAACCAGCACTGGGTTTGCTGGATGCCACTGGTGCCTTCAGAAGGAAATGTCAGAACCGTCTTATTGACTTGTTGCTTATTAGACCACCAAAAGCAAAACCAATTCTCAGCTGTGCCTCTTTTAGGTTCAGATTCTTCCAGAACTTTGGAATTGTGGCACTCCTTTTTTGTACAAAAATATCTGGGAGTGACAGAAACTGTAGGCAGTTTGCCCTGCCATGATTAATGCAATGGGAAGGTTTTCAAACCATGAGAATTGTGTCATTCTTTATACTTTAAAAAAAGAATGAAACCAAAAGTAAAAATCACAAGGGGGTTTTTATTGTTAGAACTGTAACAGGAAGTGTTTCACCATGGGCAGGTCTGCATGTTTACAGCAGAAATTTCCTAAGGAATTTTAAAGCATTCCCTAAACCTTTCACTTTCCCTTGCCTGCAGCTTGTTTTCATTGCAGAGTTGTACTGTACCACAGAGCTCCTGAAATATCACCTTATTCTGCAAAAACACCCAGAGCTGATTCTGCTGAACAAATTAACAGAGTTTAAAAAAAAATGAATAAGTTGTCTATCATATTTTCATAAGCAAAAGGCCGCCCTTGCCCATTTTTCCCATTCCTCCTGGCCATGGGAGGATGCCTCCTCCCCCATGTCCCACCACACCCACCCCAGGCCTTCTCTGTACCTCTCCAGCTTGTTCAACATCTCATTTTATAGGCAGTTCTGAAAACTAAAGCATTTCTATCCTCACCAAATCCTGCCTTAAAAAACATCCACCAGGATGCTCTTTCATAACGATCCTTTCCCTTAAGGTAATGCCAACAACAACTCAGAGGTTTCCCTTCTGCCGATACCAGGAAAGTTCCTTCACAGAATGGGTTTTCATTAGTTAAAACTTTATTTTAAAACATAGAGGTCACATGGGATATTAATTTTCTTTGCTAAAAAGCTGTGTGCTCCTTGCTGTGCACAATTCCTTTCCCCAGCTAAAAAAGAAAACCCTGTAGAAAATGCATTTGGAAACTGTGGAAAGGCATTTATAAAATGCACTAGGATTTAAGTGGAAAAAGGTGAAAAAAAGCCATTTTTTCCTACCAACAAGCACTTACGAAATGATTCATGTGTAGCAAATGTCAAGTGTCCATGGTAGAAGGAAAAAAGAACTCCAGGCATTCCACACAGCCCACTGCTCCATGAAGGGGATGGAAAAGGGAAGAGATTTCCAGCCTCTGATGATGCTCCCAGTGCCTTGATCACTGAGCTATTTCAGACCTTGGGCTATTTCATTCTCTCCTTTGCAAACCCTCCTTTTCCTTTTCAAGCTTTCTTTACCCTTCACGAAGTTTTAGAAGAAAAGGATTTATGCTTGATGGGGTTTTTTAACCATCTGCATTGTCTGCCACAGTTCAAACAAGACTGTTCAATTCAGGCCTGGTTTCTGCAGGGTCAGCACCAACTTCCTGCTCAGGAACTGTTGTTTGATCTCCCTTCTCCTTGATGGACCTCAAAGTCTGACCAGGCTCTTCAAGCTTTATGACACATCAAAGGAAAACACACAGTATGAACAGTCAGGTTTTATCAGTTTTTATCAGCAATTCCTGCTCCTTCCACTACTAAGAGCCAGACTTTGGCTTATTCCTTAAGAATGAGCCACTGCTGGGTCCCTCTCGAATCAGATTTCAACATATTCCCCCAAGAGAGAAAGGAGAGGGATACTCACCACTGACTCCTGCACCGCTGCAAAGGAAA
Source organism: Campylorhamphus procurvoides (assembly GCA_013396655.1). Taxonomy (NCBI): domain Eukaryota; kingdom Metazoa; phylum Chordata; class Aves; order Passeriformes; family Dendrocolaptidae; genus Campylorhamphus; species Campylorhamphus procurvoides. The sequence continues at coordinate 2,603 of WBMV01002667.1, read as the reverse complement.
GCAAACAGTCCCATCAACAAGCAGGAAAGGGAAGTTCGGACTAATGCCCTTTGTTCCCCACGCTGTGCCAGGCAGGTGGCACCGGGGCAGCACGGAGGGTCACCCTGTGCACAGGCACAGCCCATGGGGGCCCCTCACACAGCTAAACTGTGACACAGACACTGAAACCACCCTACAGCCACCTCTAACTGGCTGGTAAGTTTTCAGCTGAACATCTAAGACCATTCTTCAGAATAATGTCACAAAACCACCCCTTTACAGTCACGCTCTTTGTACTTACGTAGCTTATTCCGTTTCCTTTTCCTCCTTTGCCAGACATACCCAGCAGCAGCTGCAGCCACCAAAACAACAAAGACAACAATTGCTACAACTGCTGGCACAGGCAGAGCTGGGGAAGGTTCCTGTTCCTCAAGTCTGATGTGAGAAAAGAAAGCACTGTGATGCTACAGCCTGCACTGGAGCTGCTGCCCTGTTTTTAGCACCAACCTCCACAGCCAGGAGTATTCCCAAGGTTCTTGCTGACTTGGTGGGTGATCCAAGTGGGAGCTGACTCTTACCTCTTTGCTTTAATGCTTCTAAGTGCAAAGTGATTCTCCTCAGAAGCAAACTCTCACCTGTTCTACCCTAGCTAAGGGATGTGCCAGCTGAAACCCAGGTGCCAGGAGGGTGCTGCTCTCCTTGGCTCCAGATCCAGCTCTGCTAGACCTGCCCAAGGGTCTCCCGTGCAGTGACGAGTTCAGATGAGAGGCTGAAGGCTAAATCTGTCATGTTAATGGGTTTATAAAAAGAGGAGTTAAGCTGCTCCCCACAAAGGGTGGGCTACAGGAACAAGATTCCACACTGGGTACCTTCCTGGAAGGAGGACACTGCTCTTTGGAACACACCAAAATGCAGAGCCAGCAGTCAGAGAACAGTCACTCACCCACAGGGGGTCAGAGCTGCTTACCTGGGCCATGGGGTGCAGGTCTCAGACATGTTGGTTGTGGAGGTGGTGCCAGGAGGGCAGACTTCACACACGTGGTCCTTGGTGTATGTGCCTGGAAGGGAGAAGGCAGCAGGACTCCCCTCTGAGCCTCTGGCTAAGGAGAGCTGCAGTTCAGAGTGGCCTTTGGAAGTGACCCGGCCATTACTGCAGAGACCCTTCCCCAGAGACAACAGCTCACACACTTCTGCCTTTGCAGGAAAAAGCACAAAGGGTTCCTGGCCACATCACACCAAACTCCAAAGGCATCCCACAGGAAAGCTCTGCTGATGGTGTTACTGGTGCTCTCTTGGCTTACCCCATTCTTTGACCATCATGCCAGGCAGACAGACAGTGTAGGGCAGACAGAGATCACAGCCTTCAGGCTCAAGGGAGCTGCAGAAGTGCCCTGGCTGACAGTCACACACTGTGTTCTTTGTGGAGGTACATGCCACTGCTGTCATCAGGTTGGCTCCTGAGGGAAATCCACACACAAAGCCACGGTGTTGACATGGGGAAACAGAAACCAAAGCAAAAAAGAACATTGAGCCTTGCCTTGATGCACTGGGGAAGAGCACCAGAACTCTGGATGTGGAAAAAGGCCCCATTCCTCACAGAGGCAGCACCTTGGCTCACATTTATGTTCATCATAAGTTAATGGCAAAACTGCCTTATCCCAGTACTCCGGGACTCCTCTTTAGACACTCCACTACAACCCAAGGGAGCCTTCAAATGTTAAGACAAAGCCTGCAGATCAAACTTCCAGTGGTGCCAGCTGAACCTCTGTGCCACTTCCCCCTTTCCATCCCACAGCTGGCAGCATTTCCAGGTCTGCACAGTGACATGGGTCTGTTCTTCACACTGAATAATTTGTCAAGCAAATGAGGCAAGAAAAGAAAAGGGAGAATGTATCCACAGAAAGGCAGGAAAATCCATTTAAACTGGTTCTTGAGCATCCTCCTTACCTTCATCACACAGTTTGCATGGCCTGCAGCGTGTTAAACCATTGGGGTGATCTGTGTAGGTCCCCATCACACAAGGTATGCACGTTGTGCTCGAATTGGCAGTGCAGTTCTTGAAAACCCGAGATCCTAAAAACCAGAAACCATCCCCCAAGAAGTGGCTCCATTAGCAAAGCTCATGTGGCCAGGACTGACACTGGCACCAAATCACACCTAACCACTACAGCTGAGCTACAAGGACCTTGGAAATACCCTAAGGAGAAACCAGGACCCAAAATGAAGGTCCTTGGTAACTGTGACTTTACCAACTACCCCAGCAGAGACTGTTGATTGTTACAGCCACTCTGGAGGCTCTCAAGGAAAGGACAGGGCCTGGTGCTGGATGAGGGCTGAGTGCTGGCTGGAGAGGACACCCCTGGGTGATGCTCACAGCCAGGGGCTGCCTGGCTCTTCTCAAGGCACACCGGGGATGGCAGCAGGGGTGGGTCCACATGGCCACTGCCCATTGCTGTGGATCACCCCATGGCCACTGCCCATTGTGGCAGAGCACCCCATGGCCACTGCCCATTGCAGCAGGACACCCCACGGCCAGTGATATTACCCCGTGGTCCCTGAGGCTGGAGGAGCTGCTGCAAGCCAAGGTGCTGAGTGGGCAGGGCAGGCAGGGTGGGCAGGGCAGG